>SNQJ01S0105883.1:0-22279 GCA_010110895.2 Picea sitchensis | reverse complement strand
GAGTTTCAAAGACAAGCAAACAACAAAAATAAATGAACTAACCTATTAATGAGTTAATCGACATGCATCCAACATCTGTATGATTATAGAATGTCTAGCCAGCCTGTCCAAGAGATAAATCTGCAATGAACCTTGAAACTATTCAGAATAAATGAAAAATAGTATATTGACTTTTGAATTTTAATGACAGAACGATGAGATGCAAATAATCACTGTGATATTTGTGATTGCAAGCAATTACATTTAATATAAATATAAATTTAACAACATGCTTTTAATCATTCAACAAAATTAAAGAAAAATCTTATCATTTGGGTTGAACGAATGACCACTCTTTTCAATATCTAAAGCATCAAAATGTGGACGATATTTTAAAGAGATTATCCCAATGCCATAATAAATTGTGAAGACAAAAGCTATCAACAACTATTGATTTATCATAATAAACAAACCATAAACGAAAACAACATTTATAGAGAGATAAAGTTGAAATGTAAATATATGTTTCGTTCAAATTCATGAATAAATTGTCCACCTTCAGCCCCAAGCCAAGACACCATGATTACAAAAATATGAGTTTTTAAAGGGTTTAGAAAAGATAATTGTCTTATCTTGTGGGATAAAATTACATCTCCACAATGATCTGTTGATTACAAAATAGAGGGGAATATAACCACTTCATATCACACTAAATCTCTAAAAACTAAAAAAGAGTTTGTTCTTGTTTACAAAAAAAATGAGCCACGGATATGGATAATAAACCCAAAAATGATTCATATCATTTGGTCACCATAAATTGCCAAATATCCTGAAAGAAAAAGATGAAATAGAGAAATTCAAATATACATTTAACCAATATCTTCTAAATTTCGAATAAGAATAGACTGGCTACAGAATCTGTTGATTCTGTAGCTAGTATTATTTAGCAATGAAATCTAATTTATTCTATAAACAAAGATGTAACACAATTTAAGATGAAAACAAATCTTTTACCTTTAACTGGAAAATCAATTCGATTTACAAGATTTCAGAATTGACCACTACTGTTACACTCTTAACATTCTTCACTATTGTGTTCCCATTCATTTTCAAAGGTTTGCCTTGTCTCTGAACAATGGACTTTAGTTTATGATTTTCATCTGTTAGTGAGTCAACCTGATTTGTAAGGGTTTTGATTTGCGATTGTAAAATGGGTATGTCTGTATAATATTTATCAATCCAGAACAAACAAATTTCACATTGTGAATCTGTGACAGCCGTTTGAGATTACCCACGGTCGTGTGTCATAACGTCTCCATTGTTTCCTATGGGTTTCTTATCGAACTTGATACCTGGAAATTATTGATTGTGCCTCAGGAAGGGTGGAAAATTATCTACAAAATTGTAATCTTGGTCGAGACCTAGTTTGAGGTAAGGAGGGTCTTCTTCAGCCAAGAATCTCTCGATTTCTGAATCAGAGCTCTCATGGATGTCAATCATTTTGATCGAGCTCACATGAGAGTTTAGTTTATTTCTAAGTTTCCTTGATATCAAACTTCTTTCCCTTTTATTTTTAAACCCTAAATCGATATCACCTTTAGATGGTTTGCACATAGAATTGTTTGCATTCTTAGCAGACGCATTAGGATGGACGTGTTGTTTATGGCTCTGCTCAACAACTTTTTGGTCGAGTATAGGCTCACTGAGGGTGGCCGTAACACAGGCCTCTGTAGATGAAAGAATCGCTCTGGCAGGGACTATGGTTTCCTCTATCATGGGTTTGTCAACCTCTACAGTGTTAGAGTTAACGAAACCATTTCGGGTTAGGAAGGCATTCCAATCATCATTTTGTAACTTCAATTGATGTACCAACAATATCTTTATTAGACCATGGTGAAACAGGATGGAATTCAAACGTTGTTTCTTATATCTTCTCGCCATTTTATACAAGCTTCTCCACAGGTAATAGGGAATATTTAATTGAAACCCGATGAAATTCATCAAAAAACGTATGTGATATAGAAAAAAAAAACCAAAGCGGCCCTCGCATGTCACAAATTGTCTCAGGATTGCTAGAAAACCATGCCACCGGGTTTTCAACAAGGACACAGGCATACCTTTATCACAACAATTGATTTTCCTAGATGTGAAGAACAGGCTCCATGGAACCTCCTCGACCTTGGAATTTTTAAACCATTTCTTCCCGCTCAAAGGAAGACCTGTTTCTTGTCCTATAAATTCCTCTGTGACCTCAACCTGAATGTATCCTACCTTTTCTTGGCATCCATCAAAAGAAACGGCAAATTCCTGAGCGATTTGCAAGTTAAAACCCTGGAATTTCTCAAGAAAAACAAGCCATCCTTGACCCTCAAGATCCTCCCTTGCATCATCACACAGGAGCAGGGTTTGAGAGCCATTGGGTTCAATCTTGACAACCGAGGCCATGGGGATTCTAAAAGAAGACAATAAAACACAATGAGTATGGAAGGTTTCTAAAAGAAGACCAGAGCGATACTTCAGACCCAAAACTCATCAATACCCTAGAGCATATGAACAAAGGTTCTTCAATACCAAATGAAAGGTGTTTTTTGAAATGAATGCTAGGAGTACATGAGAAACCTTAGACTTAGCTCGAAGTGATGGGCTTATCTTTGTCAGACTTCCACCTCCCATAGGGTACGGGCCACGACTATGTTCATTAAAACTTTATCATTGCGTAACAAGGTGGGTTTGGTTTCTAAATTTTAGGAGAGGAAACATTTTTTAAACCAAAATGTAGTGACAAGGATAGGCATGACCAAGAGCCACAAAATATATATCATGGTTTAAATTAAATGGATCCTTGGTGATTCAAATAACAACCCAAAGCATGCTTCACATTTGAGGAGTCAATAAAGAAGATGATCTTCATAGCAAGAAACAAAAATCTTTATTAACAAAACTGTGGAGCCATCTACCTTTCATAAGATTTAAATAAAGTGGTAATACAATCATAGGTTTTGATGCTTTGTTCATGATTTCAGTCATGAATGAAGCATGAAAATGAAAACACTAGGAATAACCGAAAGATCACATTTGTAGTTTCAAAAATTGCTTATGAAGAAAAATAGTCGTATGACCCTAGGTAGGCAGCTACATAATTTATTATTTGATGCCTTAAAAAGTTGAAAATGTGTAGGGCTGCCAACACCTTCACACTTGCCAAAATCAAATTTGAAGGAACATCTGTTTGGCGGTAGTTTCCCATTTTTCAGTTAGGATGGATAATTTTACGAATAAAGTTATGTTCTAGAAACTTTGGTTCGCTAGAAGAGTATTCTCAAGCATAAGTTTAAACCTTTTTCGGGCCTGAGGGACTAAATTTTCAAAAAAGGGACATTCTCCTTGGTTTCGGTTTATCTCTTTTTCATCCCCGAGGGACTAAATTTTCAAAAAAGGGACATTCTCCTTGGTTTTGGTTTATCTCTTTTTCGGGCTTGGAGATTACTTACGAAAAAGGAACCTCCCCGGATTCCATAGTTAAGCTCTTTTCAGACTCCCTAAATATGAAAATATCACTGAGTGACCTTTTTCCTTTCACACTCGTTAAATTGGTCTAGAAAGAACATCTACTCGGAATGAGTTTAACCCTTTTTCCAGCTAGTAGATTATTTTGGAAAAAGGTATGCCTTGAGAGACTTGTCTCACTCGGAGAGTTCTCCTCAACTATATTTTATAATTTTTCAGGATAAGGATACTAAATCTAGAAAACGTTTGTGAGTCCATAGTTAAGCTCTTTTCAGACTCCTTAAAATTGAAAAGATTACTGAGTGATCTTGTCTCTATCACACTCGTTAAAATGTTTTGAAGAGACATATTTTAGGTATAAGTTTAACCCTTTTGGTGAATGAATGGTGTAAGTTTAACCCTTTTTCGAACTGAATAGACTAATTGTAAAAAAGGAAATCCCTGGAGTCTTCTTTTGACATTTTTCAGACTCTCTAAATGTGAAAAACCACCGAGCTTACCTTCTCTGGGCTCGTAAAAATTTACATGGAAGGAGTCTTGTTGTGTTCTATTTAATCGCATTGCAAGACTCATATTTGCGGCTTTGGTCTAATTTTGGATCCATGTTACTCTCAACTAAACCTTTAAATAATTCCTTATATGCAATCCTTGCAACACTTTTTTCCTTTGTGATCTGACACCTTGACCCATGGAGGAATTTTCCTTGAGTGTCCTTATCCTACATATGTCTCCTTTCTCTGAGCATCTGTATGTTCCATGTACTTGGAACTGGTTTTCTTCCTTGTGACACTCATTTCCTCCTTTGTAATGTAGCATTCTTTTATTCTTTTTCAAGCTCGTTAAAGATTTGAAAAATACAAAAAAAAAAAAGAGGGGACGAGAAATATACACTCTTTTTTCGGCAGCAAGATAGTCACCCTTGGATAAAGCAAATCCTCTCGTTTGTTCACCAAGCATTGGGATTTAGTATGAACTTCAGAAATTGTACTCGCTACATGGAGATGTGTTCTCCTCTATTTGGTTACTCTTCCAAACATATGGAGAGTTTGTGGTGTCTCCTGTATGACAGACTTATGCCAATGTTATGCTCCTTGAGTCTCGTCATTTTTTGTGATTTTGTCCAAGGGAAGTTTTATCCAACTTGAGTCATCCATTCTACATTTGTTTCTCTTAACTTTCATGAGTCAGCCATCCTGAGAGTCCGGTCAATTCCAGATTCAATATCGATGAAGTTTTGTGCTTGATGATCGAGATCCTCCATTCTTTCCCCGATGGGATGTCGAAGACCTCAGGGTAGTGAGTCTTACACTCCCATTGTACTCCTACCTGAATTGTTGAAGATCTTGAAGTTGTTGCTCAAGCTATGAAGACCTCATCTCCAACCGTAGGCATCGCTAGCTTCTTGAAGATGCATATTGTACTTATATATCTTCAAATGATTTTGAGATGTAGATATGTTGTGTATTGATCATGGCTAAACTTTATATAGAAATTTCTATGAAATGTATTTGTAGTGTACTTGATTGGAAGCAATGATTAGTTCATCTCGAGCATGGGTATGCCCACCTCACAAAGATTTTTATTGTTTTGCAGATGGAACCTCCTGAACTATGGTCCGAGGCTCACTCGACTCCATTCTTTCTGAATGGTAACGATATTGTAATTTATTTCATCCATCAATTTCTCTTCTGACCTCACACATTAGGGGGCATCTATTATATCCCTAAAATTCCCTACCTATGCATACATGGAATTGTCCTTTCTACTTGCACAATTTTCCAAATTACTGTTGAGGGTATCTCTTAAAAAAAACATTTTTTGGAGCATGTACATGCCCTGCTGCACTACTTCTTGCATACATAAGCTAGTTGCATACTATACATCCCACTTGCATACGCTAGTTTCATACTAAACAACCCACATTTACCTCCAAAAGTTTCATAAAATAAAATGTTGCAAGGAATTCGGTAGAGTTTATGGGCTATCGAGGGTTTCCCAACCAATTCACCTATTGTATCTCGTCCCCAAACCAAATAAATACCCTTTTTCCATATAAAATGAGGTCTTGGGCTCCCATTCCACATTCAAGCATTAGAACACAAAAACTCTTCCAAAATCCCTTCCCCTTTTTTCCCAAGCCTTGCATCCCCTTTTGAGATTTGGCCTCAACATTCCCCCTTCATCCCTCTTCCTATAATATAAAATATATGCAGTGTCAAACTCCCAAGGATATCAGTTGATTGTGAGAGGTATTATGGGAATGATGCACTTGGAGAAACAGTAAGAGGAGCCCAGAACAGGTTTGCGGAGCGTCAACCGACAAGAAGGTTGTAACTATTTGTAATCTTCACATATGAATAAAAGAGTTTTGTTTCTGTCACAAATATTGTGTTTTTTGTTCATAATTAATTAATGCATTTACATTTATATTTGAACCCTAACATTGATAATTAGAGATAGAAAATATTGTAGTTTTTTTGTCTAAATTGTTTGTAGATCATCTTTGGGAGGAGACCAACAACCCAAGAAACTACAAAGGAGAAGGAGGTCAACACCATCCGAAAGGACCTAACGTACATCCTCTTTTCCTTCTTTTTTATTTTGAGTTCCGATTGTTTGTGGTAGTTTAGAAATAGAACCGTCTTTTAAGGGAGATCGTTTCTCTTCCTATACATTCAACGTGGTATAGTAATATTGGGATTTTCCCCGCTAGCAATTCTGAAATGAGTGTAGACTACCATAGTAATGTTTTATAGGTATGCTCTGAATCATTCTACTAATAAGTCATGCACTCTTTCACATGTCTCCACACATAATCCTCAAGGCCCTTCCATGATAACCTCTCTCTGAACTACTGATAAGTCTATAAGTATCCAAGATGTCCTGCCAAGGGCGTATCATGCGTAGCTCTCATGATATAATCCCTAAGTGTGGAATCATGTACTAAGTATATGCTACCTCGGTGATAGATGATATCATCTACCACACTGTACATGTCATCCTGAATGTTACCCTCCATCAACTTGCAAGGTAGAAGATAGGACTCCCAATCAAGTGAAATTCCCATGACCAAATACAATGTGTTATGGATATCCTTATGTTGTGTCTGTATATCCTACACACTACTCACATGGCTATAATATAAAATATTTGCAGTGTTAAACTCCCAATCCCAGTTCCAGTGATAGCTTGGTTTAAGATCAATCTCATGAAGGTCGTCCATCCACTCATCGATCATGTGTGAACTAAACTCAATGATATGTATAAATACCCTATCTAGAGGTATTCCATGGGAAAACGTCCCAAAACCCCACTACACACCACCATACATAATTGTATATTGTGGTATACCATTGTATCATCATGTACCATCATGTATCCTATATGTGTCATTGTATCTATCACTCTAATATTATCAAATGAACTTGGATCCTAGAGTGACATATCCATAACTATCCTATACTCGATCCCGCAATCAACTGGTGCATATACTTCCTTGTTGGATAGTCCACAATGAATTTTATCAACTAAATCCTCTGTAGTTAATCCTCAAGCCACAAAACACAACTCATGATCCATGTAATGAAAAACTTGTGCATGTTAAAAACCCTTCGTGTCAAACCTCTCCTCAAATACCTACATCTCTAAATGATCCTCATATGAAAGTGTCATGAGAGGCTCCTCCCTCAGATCATGAGTTCCACTCATTCCATCATGTGTCATCACCTAAATAATATGTTCCTCCTTGACCAATAATTGGTCCTCTAAACCTTGCAATGCTAAGGGATTTTGTTCAATTTCACCACCATGTCGAGGTAAAATCACTTCCGCATCATCATAGACATCATGAATGAGATATGGAATTGATTCATAATCATGCATAGGTTCTATCACACTTGAAATACCCTCATCATAAGCATCATACATAGTAGAAGATGTTGGATCCTCAACATCAGATGATTGGAATGTCTCCTCATGGTCATCAAAAGTAGGACAAGATGTTGCATCCTCATGTTCTCCATCTAACACACTAGTGTCATGAGTCTCATCGGTTATCTCATAGGATTTTGTTTGGTCTTCCTCCATGCATACATCCTCAACATGGATAAATGTACAAAGGTCCCCCTATGATTCTGACGCAGACCCTATTGGCCCCTCGGGACCAAGATCCGCTCACAGGATCATTTTATACGCCCTTGAGCCAGATCGGCTCTTTTGATTCTCACTAGAATATGCAAATTTATCGATTCATAGGTCCTTTCCGGAAACTCGTAATCTCGTGAGTTCACGAGTTGTGACTCTTGACTCTTCCTTCTCAAATCCACAATAACCGAGATTGCGAAATGATTATGGCTCCTTCTCCATCAACACCTTCCCCGTGCGCAACCACCAGCTAGGCTAAGCACTAGAACCTTTCGCCTCTCGCACCTTTCTTTCCCAAACTCACGAGAGGCAAGATTTTACCTTCATCCTCTCATTCTCACTTCTCGTGACTTCGCAAGTCGAAGGCTCTATCTTTCGTTCCCTTATCTCTCGAATTCCCAAGATGCGAGAGGTCAACGGGGTGTTGACTACTCCCTATAGGTGACATGTTTCCATTGGTTAAATTTCTGGGCCCACTGTGCAGTTCTACCATGTGCCTCTTAGGTGCAACCTCAATACTTCGCGGCTTCGCTTCTCACAACTACGAACACCCAAATTTTGGGCTCTCACCCGGCGAAACCCCGAGTTTGCGAGATTCTCTGATCTCCGACACCTGTCCTCCTCTGATGGACGACTTAGATTATTTCGTGACTTATCTTCTCGCAACTTCGGGACTTTCAATATGAAAGTCTCGACCTCTTACCCTCTGATATGCCGAAACGGTGAAATTTCGACACATCTTCTTCATGGGTCCCACACAGAACTTCCCGCCTTTTTTGGAGTTTCGGATCTCCGATATCCATGTCCTTGATATGGGTGATCTCATGACATGTATCCTCCTTCTAGAAAATGGCTTAGATCCCTTCACTATTTTTGGGGCTTTGCCTTTTGGGATTTCACTAGTCCTGCTACAAAAGTTTCAATTCTTCACCTCCCAAAACCCCGAGATGCGAAATATGTGGGTGATCCAATGGCCTTGTTGGCCCAGATCCTACAGTCGATACTCCCGAGATTTTCACTCGATGAATGTTGTCCTAACTCCCTTGCTCCTCTATGATATTTGATGGCTTTTGGGACTCCGCGAATCCTCCACGGAGGATTCTAACCATCAAATTTCTCCTTGACGATTTCTATGAAATGAACACGGTGTTCTTTTGAAAAACTTGTCCACCCGTGAAACGATATCGTTGCACCTCCTTTCAATGTTTTAAGGCACAAATTCCTCTGAGATTTTCTTTGACAACTCGAGTCTTCAAGAAGACTCATGCACGCACTCCTTGCGGCAACTCTTGAATACTTTCAAGTATTTGAAATTGTAGACTCTGCGCACTCACTTTGCAGCAACAATCCTTCGCTCCTTCCCTCATATTTCAAACTTTGAGAATCTTCTCGGCCTGCGCACACCTTGCACGGCTCCTGTGCTTGACTAGCACTTCTGCGAGAATGAGAACAGTTGTATCTCTTCTAAGCTCTCAGAGACGAACTCTGACTACTGTCAACGCACACCCTGCGGATGATTTCGCTGCAATCCTTGTAGGAAAACTCTTGCTCAGACAGAGAAACAATTGAAACTCATTTATTACTCTCTCTCAAACTTCAAACACAAAGCATCAAATCATATACACAGCATATAAAGAAAATGTATAACATAAAATAAACATCCATGAGCATAACATTCACAATGCATACACAGATAACAAATACAACACCATGAATTTGAATCGAAGATTTTTCTATTAATCCAAACCTCTGTGCATTGGTGTGTTCAACTATAGCTCTCTGCTTTCTTCTCATAATGCTGCTAATTGTTACAATAATACAAGTGAGGGTGTTTATATTCGTTTTCCCTCCGGCTCCTAAAACTGTCTAATCTAGGAATTCAATTCTACCTACTTACATTCATTAACATAAATGCCTTCACCCAATACAGATGAGAGCGGGACGCTCAAGGTCTATTTACAATATGGAATTATTCCCTTCCTTAATTGTTTCATTTATGTTTGGCATATGCCTAACAAACACAGAAATGGGGACATAGGTTTCAGATTTATTTTCTTTCCTTCTAGCTCTAGTGTGCCTAGGTTCCCTCGAATCCCAGTAAGAGGAAGAACGTAAGCCTGATTGTCTACCATTCAAATATGATCCTAGAATTTAAAAAAAAACCTTGTTAAACAGGGGACACCACCTTCTTCTCCACGGGGAGGGGTCTCCGCTATCACAACAGGGCTACCATCACTTTGACCTCGATGGCGGTAGTGACTATCATTACTTAAGGGAGAAGGGCATATATCATATATAATATATCAATCGGAGCAAAGGGCTGATGAATAAAATGGATTGATTCTCTGGCAATTGTTCGGATAACATGTTTGGATAGGTTTTGAATGATCAGTGAGGAATATTTGATGGATGTTGCAGGTAATTTGTAGTAGGTGTGTGCATAAAACCTTAATCTAATCTGGTTGTGAAATTAGATACAGACAAATAATGAAAGTAAAGTAAGGTTTGTCAAAAGATTAAAAAATGGCATATATTCTATAAAAGAATGCACTAGATGGTGTTGTGGGGTAACCTCCTTAGCTTAGCACAAAAAGCAAGGATAAATGGGCAAGGGTGGTGAGGAGCTTGCATACTTTTACCGCGTTAGGTAGTGTCATGAGTGAAGTGACGAAAGGAGTCGTGGCCCACCGTTGCGGTAGTGAGCAGCTCCCTCAGTAATGCGTGGATCAAACTCTCCCTCCTTATCATCCACCAGCCTGGGAGGGGGGGGCACTTCAAAAACATTCAAATAATTTTATCATGTGCCAAAATGCGTTGGCACCTGCCCCACGCTTGCTTGATGTTGGCGATGCTCTTGCATCAGATTCTACCAAACCCCCATCATGCATTGCATTTTTGTCTTTATCAACCTTTCTAGATTTGATCATTTTTCCCTTCTTCTCAAATAATAAGTGTATCTCATCCCATGCTCTTACCATATTCTACTAGATCCCTTCATGGCCCTCATTGCAAGTTTTAGACCTGTGAATTAAATCAATGCATATAGATTCTTAAGAAAAACAAAAATTAATCAATGGCTCAAACACATAGTACAGAACGATTTACACCGGAAACCCTTAACCGGGAGAAAACCAGCCTTACTTGGTGTTTCACCTTTCAACTCTTAATTATATTAATTTCACCATCCACCATACAATATATACAATTGTTTTAGGTATCCCATAGCTACCAAAACACTAATCCCTTAATTCAGGATTAATTTACAAAATCGCTAAAAATAGCAAAACCCGCTAAAATAGCAAAAAACAGACCCCCAAAAAAATTTCAGGGTGCTTCCCCAAACTATGTGCATAACCAAGGGGGGCTATACCTACCCCCCCTGGGACCCCCCTAGGAAGTGCCCGATGCACACGACACAAAGAGAAAAGGAAATTGGGATCGTCAGACACAGTTGTCGAATCTAACGCACCAACACACACACATGCAAAGAATATAACATATACCCAACACTCATTAGTTTTGTCAACCCCTTGTCCACGCTAATTATCCCCACACTATAAATTACACAGTTTTTTTCGGAAAAATCCTAAAAAAATATTGAAATTAAAACACCTATAACTTTACATCCTAGAATCTATTTTGGCCAATTTGTTTTTTGAAATTGGGTATTTTCTGAGAGGAATTAAAATATCCAATTTTTATTGGAAAATTCAGCTCATAAAGTTTCAACTCTGAACCTGAAGTGCACCACCCTATTTTTTTCCTAAAATAAAATATGCAAAAAGATCCCCAAATTTTTTTTTCCTTCTTTGGCCAAGGAAAGTGCTCTTATGCAATCACAGTGTTATCACCATCAAAATTTTATATGGAATCCAAGTCTCGGTACTTAGTAAGCAGCTAAATCAGTGTAGAGGTGTGACAAACTGGAGGACGATGCCATATCTAGCGGATGGGGTTAAGTATAGAGGAAGTGTGAAGTTGATGGGACCTCGCGGGTCATGGATCGTTCATGTCACATATCAACGGTCGTGGAGCATATCATGCTGAGATAATGCAAAGGTTAATCTTTTGAAAGCGGGCTGATAGGAATACCACGTTTTAGTCTCGAGACCACGTGTTGCCATCAGATGCATATCGGGGGAAAAGTGGTTGAACTCGAAACCACTCAATATCATCCCAATGTCACGTGTCAAAATATCTTAAATGTGTCAAATCCAAGGTTTGCATGTGGAAAGGGAAAGTTAACGGTCAGTCAAATCACCTCGAGACACTTTTTTGGGTACTTTTTGTTCGTGCGATGCAAGGTGAGGGCCGCCAAAAAACTGATTCGAAAGATCATCATTTGAAATCAATGGCCAAAAGTGATATGTCATTATCCTTGCAAGGCCTTTCGTGAGTAACCCATGATTAGCACTCAATGACGACTTTCATTCAAAACATGGGTGACATTACTCTGTTGTTGGCGATTAAGGTTTTATGCCAAAACGAGGTAACCACAAATCAAATCATTTGTCTAATTCTTGTACAGCTAAGGGAGATAATCTCATGCTTCCAGGAAAAAAAAAGGAAATGGAGAAGACAGATCCAGTGGCCTTCAACGAACCATAATATTCAAATAACTTGACAAAATTATCATTGAAGAAGAAATAAAATCTTGTTGTGAAAATGCTAGCAACAAAATTTCACACAAAATCTGAGGGTGAACCAGGGTCAGGTGAAGAAATTAGACTAAATACTATCATGAAGGATTTGATCATTAATGGATACGCAAACGGATACCACATGCAAGCTGTCAAGAGTAAAAGAAGAAAGCGACAAAAGAAAGAGGTTAAATCTAAAGTGGTTGAAGATATTGTAGAAAACTAGCCTGATTGGCTTGACACTTTAAAGGAAGAAATTGCAAACCTGAAATAGATTGCAAGCTAAATTAAGTATCTTTCAAGGAATTTTGTGATGATGCAGACAAGTGGTATTCAGGGTAAAGATCTCAAATATGTTATTTTTGGCTTATAACGTTCCCTAGAAAGTAGGAGCTTGGTTTTAGTAAGTTACTCCCTTTGTGACTGATAGTTATTTTTGGAATCTTGGGAAAGATGATCTGTTTTGGGCCTCATATTTAATTTATCTATATATACTATCAAAAAGATAAAGGAATGGTTGGACTTATCGAAGGGGGGTCTGCCCTTGTAGCAATAAAACTTTGTAGTTCCTTATGAAATTTTAATATAAGAAGATAAGGTTTTTATTATATAGCCGAGATTCACCACGGTGTTGATGTTCAATGTGTTTTCCTATATTTCATATTCATGAATGTGTTTTGCTGCTAGTAATAATCCTTAAGTAATAGAAGGAATTCATTTTGTTGATGCTCCTTCTCACTTTGATTATACTTGTTATGTGTTTTTGTTGCTGGTTCATACTTCACTCGTGATCGATGCTCTATTTGTAGTAGCTAGACCTCATGTTTCCTCTTCTAATGCTTCACCAAGAGATCCACCCTCTCTTAGATGCCTCTTGTTGATAGTAGTCTTTCCTTTCTTTTCCTCTTCCATCTCATATTATTTATTTGGGTGAATGTTATACCTATTTTTCCTCTGTTCCCTCTAGAAATACATATCTTATAACTCTTCACACGTCTTCAGGAACATACCCCATTGCCCAATGGCCCTGCTCTTCTGTTTTGTCCTACCACCTTTAAATTTTACATCGTGGAAGAATCTGACCTATTTTCTCGTATTGCCAAATCTTTTGAGTATTTTAAATAGCTATATGCCCCAGAGAGCCCTATCTAGTTGAAAAGTTTGGAATCCAACCTAAAGTTGGTTGAAACAGTTATCTCTATCATCTATCTTTCAGCTAGACAGATTTACAGAGTGCTAACACATAGGATGGAAGGATCACTAACTATGATACCATTGTAATATCCCCAACAAAATGGGTTAGGATATTATGTCCTTCTATTCAATAAATGTTCTTGATGCTCTAATCTGGTTGATAAATTTTCACAAATAATTTGCATGTATTCTACTAATAGACATTTTGTCAAACATATCGATGTAATGCAAATACACCAAAAATAGAAGATAAAATATGCGGTATTCCATTATGAATGAATATATGAATACACCAATCCAATGGATGTTATGGAATATGTAATACGTCAATGGAAAACACACAATATGAGTCAAAAACTTGGAATCATGCCATGGCCTCCTACACAGATAAGATAAAACACTCCAAGTTGCAAAACCTCTCCAAGAAAATCACTACAACCTAAAAACTAAAAATAAATCCAATATGAAGTTCCAATGAAGATCCTGGATGGATCCTTCTCCTTGTTTAGCTAGGGTGGATATTGCACCACTGAAACAATACTAACAATGGAAGGTTTTTACCCAAAATCCCAACAAAAATGTTGGTTACAAGTGTAGTATACCTAGGGAGGTAATATGGGGTACCTAGGGAGGTACCCAATGGGAATGTGGATATTATTAAATAAGATCCATTATGGTAGTTATATATAATAAGTGTAAGAGGGCTCTCTATAAGGTTCCTAGTATGTAGAGAGAGCTATATAAATAAGTGTAAGCAATGTAATGAATCACAATGAAGTATATTGTGTTTGTAACAAGCAATAATTTTTTGAGGAGTGGTATCCTTCCACAAGGATTAACATATGGTGTTACCGTACCTCAAGGGTTTCTTTATTTCTTGTGTTCAATGTTTGGTGAGTGGTTTCGTTTATTATTGTTGATATTGTGAGTTTATTTTGAGATTTATCTTTAGATATATTCCTGTACTTAACAATTGGTATTAGAGCACTTTCCTTGGCCAAAGGAGGGAAGAATTTTTTGGTTATTTTGTGGAATTTTTGAAAAGGAAAAAGAGGGGCAGCACACTTCAGGTTCATATCCAAAAATTATTAGTAGAAATTAAAAAAAAAAAATGGATATTTGAATTCCTCTCTGAAAAATACCTAATTTCAAGAAACAAAACAACTGAAACGGAGTTCAAGAAGTCAAGTTATGAGCATTTACAATTCGATATTTTTTGAAGGTTTTTCCATAAAAAGCTGTGCGATTTGCACAATAAGTTCTTTTATAAGCCCTATTTTTTGTTGAAGACTTTCCAAAGAAAGATGTTATTTACTAGAAAATATGATGGGCCTAGTATTGAATAATTTCTAAAAGCAGAGAAATCAATTTGGAAAAATTGGAGAGGTATAGTCAATTTATGCTTACAAGGTGATGTGACCCTTTGGTGGGGGTCACTTGACTATGAAAAAATGATGGCTCTCACTAATGAAGAATTTGAACAAGTGTTTTTAGACAAGTGGTATCATATGAAGTGTAAGGATAAATACATCACCAAGGTTTTATTTTCATTAGGAAAATCTATATTACAGTTGCATGGTTGTAATCATAAAGAAAATGTAATTATTTCCATTAAACCTAGTTGCCAACACAATTTTATCAATGTTCAGATGGTTAATCAATTGCAAGTTCCTAAAAATAATATCCAAAGCACACATGTTGAGGGGGAAAATGTTCAAATGTTTAACGATTTGAACCTCAGTATGGATAAATATGTGTTGCATTCATATTTTTATGCAATAGATATGGATGAGGTGGATATTGTTTTGGGATACCCTTGGATGGCCACAATTGGTATAGTTAATATTAATGTGGAAAAGATGTTTTTGAAACTTTGGTACAAGAAAAAGAAATTTACACTGCAGGATGTATCACTTAGTAAGAAATATGGGCCCACAGAGGCCAACAAAGTAGTTATTGTCGAGTCCGATGTTGAATCAGAGGCAAAGTCTACAGAAGGAGATGAAGAAAAACCATAGTAAAGACACAATCAAGAATCTAAGGAGGTCATTGATTGAAAGCCACAATGTGTTGCATATTTGAATAATAAAGAACATATTACTAAAAAATTTCTATATCACCATCCACATCATATAGAGAAACAACAATCATCAAGGAAAGGGCATGAGAATCAACACATTTATGCACCAGTAGGGAACTAGAAAGGAAACCGATAGGGGGGCGGCGGAGGGCTCATAGTGATAATAGTAGAGGCCATTCAATGTAAGATGGACTAGGTACACTATAATATTAAATAAGGAACAGTATGGTAGTTATATATAATAAATGTAACAAGACTTCTTAGAAGGTTTTTCTTCTAGAAGGTTCCTCCTCTAGAATGTTCTTAGGTGGTTGGTAGAACTATATAAAAGGGTTCAAGAAATGTAATGAGATATGAAGAGAAATATTGTATTTGGAGAAATATCTAAATAGGAGGATGCCCCCTTGAAGAGTAAAGTGAACAAGAGAGGATCCCTTCCATAATAGGATCCATTGTATGGTGTTTCCCTACCCTAAGGGTTTTCTTATAATAAAGAGTGGTTTTATTCTACATTATTCTCTAAATATTTGATGTGTTTTTGTATGCAAGTACTTGGTTCTTAACAAAGGATCATAGTTAAATATGGAAGGCATAATACCACTATAGAATATGAAGGATGGAAACTGGTAATCATAAATGGCTCTTGATGTTTTATATTGATGTTCTCTACAGAAGGTGGAGTAGAGTCATCAAATAAAATATGAAAGTGGTTGTCATCCCAAAAATGACAATTATCCATATACCAATCATCACAATAGGCCTCAAAATCATACCAAACATATACTTCTTGATTATATTCATCCTTGATGTCCCTAATATCATGTATACCCTTTTGCAAATGGTGCTCAAGGGCTTCAAACTTCCCTAGAATTATCATGAGGATTTGAGAGACAATATCCATTGGAAACACAACATATAATATAACAAAATAAATCTATGAAAATTATTTATCCAATGGCACTTATCTGATAGCAATCTAAGCACCCCATGAAAAGTTATGAACTCGGCATTCCCACCGTCGTCACAAAAAACCCCCAAAATTAGTTGATTTTAATTCAATGATATATTCACTTCCGAAACTCCGATTTGGGTGATTTGTGTTTTTGAAATTAGATAATTTTGAAAGAGGAACTCAAATATGTAATTTTGTTTGGAAAATTTAGCCCCAACTGCTACATAAATAAAAAAAATTGCACGACCGTCTGTGGAAAAACATTGAAAATAACAGATTTTAAAATGTCGATAACTTTACTTCCCAGAATTTTTTTCGGACACTTTGTTTTTTTAAATTAGGTATTTTTATGAGAGGAACTCTGATCTAAAACCCATTGCTGTAAATTTTGCACATAAACCTATAGAAATTGTTTGAAATGTCACGTACCTCTTTTTCTTCTCTGAAAAAATATGTAAAAAAAAAATACAAATTCCCACACTTCCTACCAAGGAAAGTTCTTTGATACCACTTGTTAATAACCAAATACTTGCATACATAAACACCTCAAATATTTGGAGAAAAATGTATAATAAAACCACTCTTTATTATAATAAAACGGATAGGGTAGGGAAACACCATACAATGGATCCTATTATGGAAGGGATCCTCTCCTATTCACTTTCCTTTTTGATGGGGCATCCTCCTATTGAACTACCACTCCAAATAAAATACTTATGTTCATATATCATTATATTACTTGAACGCCTTTATATAGTGCTACCAACCACCTAAGAACAGGGAGAAACCTTCTAGAAGCAGAACCTTCTAAGAAGTCCTCTTACATTTATTATATATAACTACCATAGTGGGCCTTGTTTAATATTATAGTGGACCTACTCCACCTTACATTGAATATACATAACCACATCCCCATTGGGTACCTCCCTAGGTACCCCATATTACCTCCCTAGGTATACTACAACAAGAGAACTCAATAAGATATCAAATCATAATTCCAAAGTGAGGCTCTACCCCTCCTTTTATCCTTTTTACATGCCTTCTAGAAATTTTCCCTTTTTGACCAAATCAAATGTAACTTCTGTAATTTCCCCCTTTTGACTAAATCAAATATAACCCTTATTTTCCCTTTAATTTTCATTTTAAGATTAAAATTCACTTTAATAATAGTTAAGTAACTTATTCATCTAAAGTTACTTCACTTCCATAATGTCACTTTAAAAACATAATATCCCTTAACTAATTGACATTACATGACCCATTTTTTACTCTGTTTTGTCCATTGACAAGCCATGAAAGTCTCTTCTACAAAATAGGGGAACCCAAAAATGGGCACATGACAATTTTTGGTAATATGATTGATAAAAACTCAAAATTTTAATATGTTTTCTTGTTAAATTAAAAAATAGAAACAAACTTTAATCCTTTATTAATCTTGAGCTTAGTGGAAATGGGTACAAAAATGTCAAAAATGGAGGAATGAAATGGGTAAACATAAGGTGTGCATGGTGGTTTTTATGACAGAAGATGAACCCAATATCTCCCCTAGAATTGAAATTTTGCATGTCCCTTGTGCAAAATCAAAATTTCAAAATTATCTTTAGCTTTGGTTTCAATGTCCTCCTAGTTTCTTTCCGAGCTTGTATCTTCTCGATGATTGCCCCATCTCTTGGATATTTCCTTGAGTGGCTACTGCATGTTATTCCTTCAACTTCTTCAATTCCTCTCTTAACTGGTCATTTTCTTTAACAATCATTACAAACTTCTTTTTTATTATATCATTTTTATCTTTTATTTAGGAGTCTAGAATTTCCAATCTCTGTATATCATCCTTTAGTTTCTTTACCTCTTTCTTCTTTTTCTTCAATTTTTATTTTTGCATCCAGGTAGAGATTGGTACTTGATCCTATGGATGTATTTCTTGAGATGTATCTACTTTTGAAGAGTTTTTATTAATGGCTAATGTTTCTCTTGCTGCCCTTTCCTTGTTTTCTATATATTCATAACCGTCTAGTTGACTTGGATCAAGTTCAGGAGTAGGTTTCCTTTGAAACCTAGTTCCTGGATTCTTTGCAATATTTTCAAATCCTGGTTCTATTTGTTCCCTTCTTTCCTTGTCCTTCTCAAGTTTCCTTTTCATGTCTCTTGTCATATTTACTGGCATTGTGGATTCTACTGTGTCTTTACTTCCTTTCTTTTTCTTTATTTTTTTCCTTGGTTTATCAACAAGCTCTTGTTTCCCTATTGTTTCTCGAGACATATTTATTGATGCATGTTATTTAGTACCTTTATCATCATCTTCAAATCCATTTTTTTCCAGAAACTTTGACCACCCTATGCCTTGCTTTGAAAGTTCATGTTTGACAACTAATTTAATGAGGCCATGATGATACAAGGACCTCTCAATATTTTTAGTTTTTCTTTGGATTGAATTAGCCATTTTAGTAAGACTATTTAGAAAATAATATGGCATATTTAATGGTTTCTCATCCTTCAAATGCATTAGTAACCTAAAGTGATAGAGAAAAATTAGGCTAAATCTTCCTTCACTTGTGATAAACTTTTGGATAAGGAATTCTAGACCCTTCCAAGGATCTTTGAGCCAAATTCTAGGAACTCCATATGTACAATCAAATCTTCTCCTATTCCTTAATATGTATGGAATATGAGCATTCTTATTTATAGGCTTGTTCTTACACCATTTTTCTCTTATTTTTGGTAGCCTAATTATTTCAGACAATGAATTTTCAGAGATGTGGAGTGTGAGGTTTCTTATGTGGGAATATTCTCCATCAAAAATGTTGGAAAATTCCCTGGTTATTTCTATAATATGCCCTTAAAATTTTCCAAAAATGTCAAGCTAGCTTGTTGTATTTAATATTTCTTCACAATCCTCATGAATGTTGGAAACACTGACCACACTAAGAGGGAGGGGGGGTGAATCAGTGTAGGGGTCTTTTCACAACTTATTTACAAAACACCTTTGTTAGAAATCACCACTTACTCAATATCCATTACTTTCATTTATAATTTAATCATATATGAACAACAAACATCATCAATAAACCATTACCATAAAAAACACAAGGCAAACAAGATATATGTACAAATTTATTTTGTATTACGGACTACATGTTGGAAGGTTTACAGTTGGGAGTAAGCTTGCCATTGATGGAAAGAACAATGATGGCAAAGATTAGCGATGGAAAAGATCAGTGATGGAAAAGAACAACAATGGCAAGAACAGCGAAATCACGAAGTGACGAAATCGCGAAGCGACGAAATCACGAATGTGGACGAAATCGCGAAGTGGCGAAATCACGAGAAGATCTAGGTCGCAGGATCTGGGGTATCTATGAAGGCTCAATAGCCATTAGATATGGTGAAGCTACAAGGAGGATAAGTCCAAGAGTCATCCAACTCTTCAAAACTGTGAAGGAATCCTGGTCGTCCATCGAGGACAGTCGTGGACTGTTGATCCATAGGACACGTGGCGAAAGATCATCATGTCGCTGACTGGAAAGTCAAAGGAACGGGGTTCCCTAACCTCTCCATTTCATGATATGTGAAATCAAAAAACAATCTCAGCCATCAGATTGAGGTTTGTTATAACCATTGATCTAAGCTCCATCTCAGAGCTTCGGGTATCAGGACTTGGATTGACAAGAACCCCCATCACAGGAATCACCAGATGCGAACTCACAATAAGATCTAGACCGTCAGATCACCAAGGGTTCTGGACTATTTATCTAAGCTCCATCTCAGAGCTTCATGTATCGTGACTTGGAGTGACGAGAACCTCCATCACAGGAATCGTGAGATGCGAACTCACGATAAGATCTGGACCGTCAGATCACCAAGGGTTCTAGACCGTTGATCTAAGCTCCATCTTGGATATTCGTCGATCGTGACTTGGAGAGTCGAGATGCCTCATCTCCATATTCACGAAATGCAAAATCACGAAATCACTTTATGCATAAGTGCATGGTCTCATCCGGTGGTCACACCATCGAAGAGTTAAAGAGAAGAGTACGTGCAGACAAGATTTTTTTCGGTGTTTCAGGGATCGCGACTTGGAGAGTTGAGATGCCTCATCTATAGATTCATGAATGTGAAATCGTGAAAGCACTTTATGCATAAGCGCATGGTCTCAGCCGGTGGTCACACCATCGAAGAGATGAAGAGAAGAGTACATGCAGACAAGCTTCTTTTCGGCATTTCGGGGATCATGACTTGGAGAGTCGAGATGCCTCATCTCCATATTCACTAAATGAGAAATCGTGAAAGAACTTTATGCATAAGCACTTGGTCTTAGCCATGGTCATATAAAGGAAGGAGCCAATGCAGAAAAACTTTGTTTCGGAGTTTTGGAACTCATGACATGGAGACTCAAGATGTCTCATCGCAGAATCTATGAATTGTGAAAGTGTGAAATGGGTAAATAACGCAAGAAATCATCTGAGTTAATCCAACAATGGAGGTGAACATGAGCATGATCGAAGGGCTAATGTTGATCCTCATAGTGTAATTGATAGAAACCATTGATGGTTTCTACTAGAGGATGCGAAGAGACTTCAGTGTGATTTCCAGAGGAGCTGAAGAGTTACATGGAATCTGCCAGTGGAATGAAGACGATTTGTGGAAGAAATTGAATGTTGGATGAGGGTTGGAGCTCGTAATTGAAATATAAAGGATGAGCTCAACTGTAACAGAGAAGATGAAGAGTCTCAACTGCGAGAGAGAAAAGGGCATCTCGGCATAACACCTAGTGATGACAGACACAGGGGTTGAACTGCAAGAGAAGTTGAAGAGTCACGATGATGATCATGCAGAGCACTTGAGATGTGGAGGAGATTGGCACGGTATGAGCATGCATAGGAATGGCGAATATTGCATGCACAAGATGCACATAAGCTATATATAGATAGTATAGAGAAGAGATGGGTTTGGTGTGGTTGTTGGGATTGTTGTGGATGTTGTTGAAGGTGATTCATGCATGAAGAAGGATCAGAGTTCAGCAGCTGAAAAGAACAGGAGAATAACTGTGCAATGAATGGACATGGCACACAGAGCATAAAAGCATAAGAATAGAATGGGCAACGGATGCATGATGGAAGACAACGAGGAAGTCTGAGTAGCAAAATCTTGCAGAACAGTGATGAGACTGGTAAGCTGTTATTGAACACTATATCACTGTAACAGGTTTCAGTATTTCATATTCATAATCCAGGGAGGTTGGGAGGTGCTAGGGAGGACTGGTGTCCTAATAGGTTCAAGTGGGGGCTTGAACACAGGGAGTTGGGGCTTCCTTCTAGTTGGTGCTAGAGAAACTAGGGAGTTGGTGCTTCCTTCTGGTTGGTGCTAGAGAAACCAGGGAGTTGGTGCTTCCTTCTAGTGGGTGCTAGAGAAAAACAAAGAGTTTTTTCTCTCAACAAGTTGCAGCTTGCAAGACAGAGGTTGTAGCCTCACAATGAGTTGGTGCTCAAATGTATGATAATGTAAAGAAGGTAAATAATACTTATCATATAAAGAGGAAGAAGTTTTTACCTTGTATGGGTTTCCTTGGGAAATATCTGTCTCTGTGTTTCTCATATATGTGACTGATGATGAATGTGCCATTGTTCATTTCCTTGCATTATTGTGATCATCATTGAGTGCCTCGTAAATATTTTAAAAGAAGCATAATTGTTTAAGCACGGTGACAACTGATTCACCCCCGTCTCGGTTTTCCAACAATTGGTATCAGAGCCAGCCCCTTTTATCTAAGGGTAGATCCTAGAGCTT
>SNQJ01S0105882.1:36483-49864 GCA_010110895.2 Picea sitchensis | reverse complement strand
TTTTTTCCTTCCAGAGCCGAGACTCTGAATGGCCCATACCAGAGGTGGTTAAATTTACCATGTTTTGTTGCTTCTTCCCTTCTTGCATCCCACCTTAATACTAAATCACCTAGGAGGAAATCTCTTTCCTCTGCTTTGTAGTCGAATAATGCCTTCATGTCATCTTGGTACTTCTGCAAATTTTCATCTACTTTGACCCTATGTTGTTGAACCTCTATCAGTTGATTTATCCTCCTGGTGACATGATTGGGTTCTTCATTTTGATCTTGCCATAACTTCATCACTGGAAGCACTAGGTTTATAGGTAACACAACATCTATCCCATATACCATCTGAAAAGGTGAAATGTCGATAGACCTTTTTGCGCTTATGCGATTCGCCCACAATGCGTATTTTAAGTGCACATGCCAAGACCTTTTGTTTTCATCCAATACTTTCTTGATTATATTTACCATGCTCTTGTTAGATTACTCGGCCAATCCATTTCCTTGGGGGTAATACGTTGTGGAATGGCCAAGAACGATGTTATACTTTTGACAGAAGCTGATCATAGCCATAGATTTAAAGGCTTGGGCATTGTCTGTAACTATCTTTCGGGGGCAACCAAATCTAGACAAAATGTTGTCTTCTAAGTAATCAATTACCACTGAGTCTGTTGCCCTTTTGGTTGGAATGGCTTCCACCCATTTAGTAAAGTAATCTGTTGCGGTTAAGATCCACTTGTGTTGAGCACTGGAATGGGGATTAATCTCGCCTATGAAGTCTAGACCCCATTGTTGAAATGGTGCTTCAGCTTTGATTGGAACTAAAGGCAGTGTCAAGAGCTTATGTTTACCTGCAAATAGTTGACAAGGGTTGCAGGCTCAAACTTTGGCATTAACGTCCAAGAAAAGTTTTGGCCAGTATTACCCAGCCCTCAAAATTTTGTAAGTTGTAGCTCTCCAAGCGTGATGCCCTCCACAGACTCCCTCATGAAATTCGTCTATAACCCGTTGAGTTTCTGATTCGACTAAACAGACTAACAAGAAACCGAGTGGATCTTTCCAATATCGCTGACTTTCGGCGATACAATATTTAACCGCATGAAGTTTTAAAGTCCTGGCTTTTGATGGTGATAGCTCATTTGGGCATTTTAGAGTCAGCAGGTATGATACTATGTCTCTGTACCAGCCTGATTATATGAACTTCTCTTCGATCTTGTTTGGGCCTGTTTGCTCATTCATCTCGTTTAGGTTCATGTCTTCGTCGCCTTCCTGCAGGCAATTGATACCGAGGGCTCTGAAATTCGACTCAGCTAAGAGTTTGGCCAGGCCTTGTCCTTTTATCAATTTGGTCGGTTTGAATTCCAGATCAAATTCTTGGATTTTGGCAAGCCATCGCCCTCTTTTTCCATTGTTGTCTCGTTGTACCAAAATATCTTTCACAGAACTGGTAGGTACGTACGCAATTATCTTGGAGTGTAGTACATATGTTCTAAATGCCTTTAATGCTTTTACCATGGCGTACGCTTGTTTTTCTATTATATCATACTTCAGTTCTGCGTCTCTAAGGCTCTTGCTGAAAAAGGCGATAGGTTGTTTGAAACCTTCTTCGTTCTTTTGTAGGAGCACCGCGGCAATCATGTGTTCGGAGGAAAATGATAAAATAAGAAAATATTTTAGATAGTCGGGGCTCGCTAACACAGGTGCCTCGCTTATGACTTTCTTAATGTGTGCGAACGACGCTTTGGCCTCGGTTGTCCATTTTACTTCGCTGTCCTTTTATAGCATACCTGTGATCAATTTTACAATCTCAGCGAAATTCGGGATAAATCTTCGTAAAAAAATTATTCTTCCTAAGAAAGATTGAATCTCTTTTACATTTCTGGGAATATTTATAGTATCTATCGCTTCGATCCTCTTAGGATCGATCCTGATTCCATCTCTAGATACGATATGACCCAAAATCTTACCTTCCCGCATGGCGAAATGTGATTTCTTTGGATTTAAAGATAGACCAAACCTGCGGCATTTTTCGAATGTCTATTTAAGATGTATCAAGTGTTCTTCGTCGGTTTTAGAGAAAACCGTCAAATCGTCAAGATAAATGACTACGAACTTATCCCTTTCACCGATGAAAGCGATGTCCATAGCGCGCTGAAACGTGGCCCCTGCATTCATCAAACCAAAAGGCATTTTATCATACATGAACATACCCCATGGTGTAGTGAAAGCGGTTTTTTCTCTATCTTGTTCATTCATGGCGATTTTATTATAACTGGAGAACCCGTCAATCATAGACATTTGGTTGGATCCAACTACCTTTTCTAGCACATGGTCCATTTTGGGCAGCGGATAGTTGTCCTTAAGAGATGACTTATTTAGATTTCTGAAATCCACACACAGTCTGATTTCCCCATTCTTTTTCCTGACCGGGACCAGGTTTACTACCCAGTATGAATATCTCAGAGGTACTATTATTTTCGCGTCTAAAAGTTTCTAAACTTCTTTTTCGATCACAGGTAACAAAATGGGGTTGATATGTCTAAGATTTTGCCTAAATGGTTTGACCCCAAGCTTTAGAGGTATCTTGTGATCAATTACGGAAGTGTCATATGTCCTTAACTCATCATAGGACCAGGCGAAAACATCCCTATACTGTCTGAGTAGGTATTTATACTTATTTTTTATTTCGGGAGGGAGGAATTTGGATATTTTTACCACCCTGGATTCTTCTTTGGTTCCTATATCACAGTCCTCCACTTCTTCTGGTTGGGGTTGTAAGGTGGATTTTACAGGTATGTCGTTTTGATAAAAAAAGTCTTTCCAAAGGAATCAATCCTTTCGGAATCTAGTTGTTTTAAAGGACCAGCATGCGATGATCTGCGATTTTGTATCGGAAAGCTTGAGGATCCTCCCCTTCTTGCATGATCCATATCTGGTTATTTTGATTTTCTTGGTCTGCATGAGTTTCGGAAAATTCACCTACTGCTTCAAGAAACTTCTTAATTTGTTCGTCATCCTCAAAAACCTGCCAGTGTTGGATATTGTCTGGTATAGATGGTCTGTGTCTTATCTCTATGTGATACTTCAATTTAAAGGTTGTAGGACGTGTGAAAGTTGAAGCCTCTTTAGCTAATGCATCAACATGTAAGTTCTCTGCGTGTGGGATGAAGTGGACATTTACGGACGAGAAAAAGTTTTCCATCAGATCCCAGGCACAATTCCTGTATGATCTTAATCTGGGATGCTTAGCTTGGTACTGTCAATTTATTTGTTTGACTATTAACTCCGCATCTCCGTATACCTCTAGATTATTTATTTTTAGCTTCCTGGCAGCCTCTAACCTAAGACCAACGCTTCGTATTCACATATGGTGTTAGTATAATCTATATCCCATTGCAGTCTATAAGAAAAGGGAACAACGAACTTTCCTTCGAGAGCCACTAAAAGCACTCTTGCACCAGCCCCTTCACAAGATGAGGCACCGTCAAAAAACATTTTCCAGACACTGGTGCTACACAGATCTTCTGTCATGTAACCTGACTCTTCCTGCTCTATATCGTTTTCCTCTGGACAACCATCTAAACCGTCATCAAAAGATAAGATACAATTTCCTAAATCTTGATCCGCAATGTAAACAGGGAAATTGTTCGGATTTTGAGGGTCGCTTACTGTATATGCTAACCTCGTCTCTCTATACAACCGAGTAAATTGCCCACCAAAGACAGGAATTGTGGCGAACGTCATATCCAGTTGAAGAGAACCCCCCATCTTGGCTCCCCATGACCTAGACAACAGTAAGCCATACTTAGGGGGAATATCAATAATAACCACATCCATCAAGATACTCTTAACCGGGACCTGTGTCAGGGTAACTACTAAATCCTTTATCATTACCATACACTTAACCCTTCTCGAGTCAAAAGAGTAAAGATCTCCGTAAGGTCTGGTGATCTGGAGACCCAATTTGTCCATAATAATTTTAGGCATCACGTTATGGGAGGCTCTGGAGTCTAACATGCAATTATGTAGCGGTTGATCGTATACATTTAAAGTGATATAAAAGGGAGCAATAGTGTCTTTGGCCACTTCAAAATGTGGATCAAAAGTGATGTTAGGTTTATCATCTTCTAGGTTTAAAACATCAGACTGGCTTTCTAGCTCTGAGACACCTATCACTTTGGTAATCTGCTTCCGATAAACTGGGTTTTTTGCTAATTCTACCAGAGGGATTGGTATATTAATTTTATTTATCTCGTTTTCAAAACTGAAAACTCCGCTCACCTTGTCTGTTTCTTTAGTTGGGACTTTTGAATCCTTCCTTTCCGACTTATTCGTCTGGACCGCTTGATTACTCGTGGTCTTGGTTGAAGATGTAATTTTATTAGTTGTCTCGGTTCCTTGTGTTTGGGTCTCAACTTTTTCCACTTCAGACTCTTGTCTGCTTACTACTTTCGCTTTGTTGTTAGGTAATAGGGTTTCTTCCGGAGTAGGCTCATAAGTTTGACCTCTTGGGAGAATTTTCTTAGGTTGAGTAGTTGAAATGGGCTTACTCTTAGATCTCAAGTTATACTTAGGTTGGACCTCGACCATTATCATTTTGGTTTCTTGTTGAGAGCCACAAAGGTAAGTATGATCTCTTTCTTCACCCTTAACCGACTGTTGTTGAGTGTTTAGAGATTTTTCATAATCTTCTCTAGTCAGATACGGTTGTGTGCAGTCATCACCGAAGTTCGTGACATCATTATCCGAATCTCCGAAATCTTGGAGATCATTCGCTCCTATAAAATTTTCGCTCTTCAGGGGAGCTTGTATTTTTTTATCTTCGTTTTTTATCTGTCTTTGCTGGTTCGAGGGGTTGGGGTTCCTCTTGAAATCCTTTTTGGCGAAAGAATCAACTTTGGCCTGTTCTAGCTCCATTCTGGATATTTTATTAGACAGTTCCTTAATTACCCTCGCCATATCGTCTACTTTGTCATCTGTGGATCTATTAGACCCTGACGGACCTACTTGTTCTCTAAAGCATTTAGTTTCTCGGTTTCCCGTTTCTACTTTAGCTTTAAGCTTACCATAAGCCATCATATTCTACTCAATTTCTACAACGTCATCCTGCATTCGGTTTAGAGTGGCTCCCCTTCTTTCTCGCAAAAGGAGTGCAAAATCCAGTTCGAAAGCCCCTGCGAAAGTTACTTTGGTCGCGGGTTGGGACGGTTTAACCTTGGCTGGGATTTTGTTATACAACTCGTTGAATCTTTCAATAAACTCCATAACTGTTTATGAATTCTTTTTTCTTAAAGACCCAAATTTGGTTAAATAATATAGGTGTGCCTTTCTTTCGCCCCATTGTCTAAGGAAAGCATCTTCTAAGGCGTCATAAGATAAGATAGATGTTGCAGGTAGACTCCGAAATCAAGTTCGGACCTAGCCTTCGAAGGTTTGGACAAGACGCCTCGAATACACATCCTCATGTTCGATACATAGGATGTCTACGAATTGATCAAAGAAATTAATGTGTTCGGTTGCGGTCAGATCTCCTTCCCCAATGAATTTTGGCAAATTTTTTATATAATTTTCAGGAAGGTCGTGCAGAGGAACGGGCAATACCAAGGGAGCATATCTTGCTGCCACTTTCACAAACACTCTGGGAGGGGGGGCAGGCCCTTGTCCTCCGTCTCCCCCTACAGGAGCTCCTCCCCCTCCTCCTCCGATAACCCCTCCACCTCCTCCTCTGGCGGCTGCCATCGTTATCAGTGGAAAGTTGTAAAGGGGGTTTTGAAAGATTAAAAGTGAATCTTTACTTTCTTCGCGGGGTGGAAAATCCGAGGAAGACTGGGAAGGGATGTGAGGGATTGGCTCTTCGGATTTGCAAGAGATGTAGTCAGGGGAACCGACGAGTGTGGAAGTTGTATGTGTGAAATATTCTTCGAGACTCAGTGGGGTCATGAAATTCAACTGAAGAGTCGATGATATATCGGCAGTATATAAATTTTCTGCAAGACTTTTTTCTTTATGTTCTGCAGGGGTTATTGGAGTAGTTTCGCTTCTAACTTTGGAGTAATTCAATGTTAGATCCTTAGTGTCGAAGAGAGGGCTACGTGAAGTCGAAGGTTCGGAAGAACTTTTGGTCTTCAGTTGCAGGTATTTAGGCTGATAGACTGCAGGGGTCGGCTTGAGAGATCCTTTCGTCTTTAAAATTTTCTCAAGGTCGGTAACGGGTGTGGTCTATTTACCATCCAGGTTTTGTCTGGTATTCCTTCGCCCGGATGCCAGCTTATTAGTCGTGGAGTCTCCAAGTGAAAGATTGGAAAGCCTTTAAAAGATGTGCACTCTTTGTTCACTATCAAAGGGTGGCACTTTCAACGAAATAAATGTCGTTTTCCCAGGGAAAAAGATTTCATAACTTCGGTCCTCGGCAACGGCGCCAAAAAAGATGTTGTTCCAGAGTCTGTACTTAAGGCTTAGAAGTACAGTGTCTAGGCATCCGAAAGTGAGTAAAGGGTAAAGAAAAGAGACACGTCAACCTTCGGCAAGGGAAACTAGGGATGATTTATGTGTTGGCGTTGTCTAGCTTCCAACTGTTCCTGGATGTTTATATCCCGTTCAATCGTTGCCCATGATCGTTCGAGTTCAACCCGGGTAGTGGTTGTTTTAAGAATAGTATCAAAAAGGTTTAAGGCAATATGTGTTTGATATGATAGTTCGGGTTCGATATTAGGCTGTCTTGATACAGGGACAGTCATGGAGGAACAGTAAAATAAGAAAAAACCTCAGGGGGAGATTAAGTGATGTCTCAATTCGGTCGTATAAAAGAGAGTTTATGGTTTTAGGAATGAACAAGGGGTGCAAATCAAAGGCCCTTTCCCGTAATTGAGTTATATTTTAATAAAATGTATGAGGTGGGAGAAAACATTTAGTTGTTTATCGAGTAAGGCTCCTATCAAGGGAGAATCTCACGTATAAACAGAAGAAGAAATATGTAAAGAAATAACCCGATGAAGCATAAAATATATATAGAATTCTGAAAGTGTTGACTGGTCTTATACCTGTTGAGAGCTGGTACAGAGGAAAAACAGTAAACAATATAGAAAACCAAAATTCATTCACTATAGTAGAGGTTGCACTAAATTATAGCGAAGCATTCATCATATACGAATATGAAATGAAACGAAATATGAGATACAAGAAAACAAACTCATAACACAGTCGTGATGGAATTGAGAATCTTCAGATTCGCTTTATATTAACTCTCAAAATGTAAAACCTCTATTACAATCGACACAAAAAGGTCTAGCCCTTTTTCTTTCTTTCTATGGTATATTTATACAGTTTTACAATAAGATGGAATCTCAATCGTTGTAAAATTTTCAGTTATGATAAGGAGGAGAGAAATCGTTCCATTTCTTTCTCTGTGTCTTTATTTGGTGACAAAAGCTTGTCCTCGCGCATGCTTGGTACAAGTGACACACCTTTCCACCAACCGAGATATCATCCTTGACGGTTCTGCTTGACAATTGGCTTCAAAAGAGTGACAATCTCGGGCTAATTGCGGAAACCTGTCTTCCATCTCTCTGTCTATGATGTCGATAGCGCACAATTGCACACTTGGTTTAATCATACATTTATCTATTTGGACTATGTCTGCCATAGTCACTTGTGAGATCTCGGTCGAATCTCTTTCCTCTTTTTCATTTAAATCAAGTGAGATTTTTGCCATATTCATTTGAATCAATGCCTCGGCATTACCTCTGCTATCAATGCCTAGCAGATCACCATCTATAGAACTAAAAGTCTCTTCTAAGGATTGTGTTACCCTCTTGGCTTGCAGCTTACCTTCCGAGATGTTGTGTTCCCATTCTTTTAGTAGAATATTTCCTCTGGTCTGCTCCGAAATGGTAAACCTGGGAGTACTTCCCGATTCCCTGTTGTTTGTGGCTATCACAGCTTCTTGAAAGGCGACCCGTGTTGCTCCAACTTCTCTTTCTCTAACAGATAAATTTTCCAAAACTTGAATAACAAGCAAGCAATTGTCCCGAATCGCCACTACCTTGGCGAGTAAATTTCGTTGGGCCGCTGAAACTCTACTCCGAATCTCCATCGCCAGGGACTGGAACATCCCGATATTTATAACTTTAATTTCGGCGATTTCCACACTGGCCTGTAGCTGTTCGATCAAGACTTTTTGCTGGCCCGCTTGTATTTGACCATTCTGAACCACCAGCTCTGCTTGTTCGAGCTTAGTCTTGAGCAGCTCTATCTCACTTTTATCGGCCAACCTTGCTTGTTCTATCCCTACACTCACCTGGTCCTTGGTAGCCTCCTCTGTAGTGGCTAGTCTAGCTTTTAGGGTTTTGATGAGGCGATTTTTTCGTTTCAGCTGGTTTTCAAAACCCCGACTGAAAATTGATTCGTTGTGGCATATGCCCCTAATGTCCCAGCTATTTCTGTCGTGAATTGTTCATTCCTCTTGTCTTTCCCATCAGTCAATACTTTGTATTTCTTGGTTGTTGATTCCCCCTGCTGATAGAATTCTCTCTTTACCACAGCCTTTCTTTTCTTGACAAAGAAGAACTCATTTGGAGGGAGCTCTTCCACCCTTATAGGCCTCAATTCTTCATTTAAAATCCACCCTGTGTCAATATTTCCCTGAGTTGACTGCAAGGGAGTAATGGATGCGATGGGGTCTCCAATTTGCTTGGTTGATTGCCCCGGGGTAGTAACCGGAGTCTGTTTTCTCGGTGGGTCAGGAGTCTTTATCTCTGTTTTCGGACTCTTAGTTTGCTCTTCCCCGTCCTGGTGTTTTTCTTGACTAGGTGTCGCATCTTTGGAGCCTTCGACATCTTTTTGCTTCACCTCCGCTGTACTCGGATTCTCACCCTGTAAGACTGCGGGAAGACAACTGCGTCGATGTTCTTGGAACTTCAGAACATTGGCCCTCTCTTCAGGTGCCAAGGTTTGTATCCGAGCTAAAATATCGGCATAAGATCTTGCGCCTCGGAAAATGTCATCTGAGGGCGAATTTTCGTGTTCAAATCTCTTAAGTCTGCAACTGGCCAAATGATTACTCATGACCCTTTGCGGATCGTATTTCTTGAATTCAATAAGGACTGATTTTAGGTCTTCCAGGGCTACTGCCTCAGCTTTAGCATGCCTGAAATCTAACAAAGAATATGAATTTAAATGAACAGGGAAAGGTAGCCATACCTTCTTTGAGTATCCCTTAAGCTCCTTGCTTATGCCACTGATTATTGTTTGTCTAGTAGCCTCGCGACAAGCCAACTTGTCGGGGATAAATAATGGAAATGCATGTGGGGGAACAGAAGCCCCGAAAACTCTGAGATATGAGAATTCCGCCTCTACATACCAGTCAGTTATACTGCTCAAATTCATCACTATACTGTCCGAGATCCTGGGTGGCGGGTGGCTGAAAATAGTGACATGCAGAGGTACCATCACCCAGTTGAAGATTTCATATACGCAATCTGTCACTTTGTTTTCCCATAATTTCGAATGATAGACGTGGATGGCCTCGTCCTCTGCTGGAGTCCAAATCCAGCTCATTAAGGGAAAAGGTGTTAGAAAGCACATGACGTCCATAATGTATGCAGACATAAAAAATGAAGAAATCTTGCCGCTCTCTTTCTGCGCCCGATACTCTGTAACCCGACTGGTCAAGCTATCAGACAACATTTTCGCCCAGTTGAAGGAACAACCTTCGACGACTTGATGTATTAGAGGCACCCATTGAAGAAAGAAATGTGAGGTGTCCTCTCTCTCGTATAATCAGCATGTCATCATAGTTACATACTTGAACTGTAGTTTCAAGGAAGCTATTGAATATATACCATTACTATCTGCCCTGAACTTCGCAGGGTGCGAAATCCAATCTCTTATTAAGTTAGACATAGTCTTGTCATACTGCACACATTCCTTCTGTTTGAACTTCTCCAAGAATTCGGCATCATATGTAATGTCGGACGCTGTGGGCAACTTGTACATAGCTTGCAGATGTTCAGGTTTGAAAGTCCCGATGGTGACCTTCTGCTCATTGATGATGGTTCTGGTTGGTATGTCCACATGGTCTGATGCCCATCAGACCATATCATAGTAGGGGACAAGTCGTGGTCTGGCCGCTACTTTATGCATTCTTGATTGAATGACGATCTTATATTTGGTTGTTATGTCGTCTTTTTCATTGTCGCTGGAATCATCAGAATAATCCACTAATTCGGCCTGCAGAACATTAGAAACGAGCGACCAGTTCGGGACAGAGTCGACACTTCGAGGTGAAGTATCAACGACATTGTCCGAACCTTGTCCTGAAACCTCAACGCTGGCTTTAGATGCTTTTTGCGGGGCTATGACGGGAGATCCTGCTTTAGCTCTTCTGCGATAAAAATATGTATACATACAGAAGTTAGCTCGCTGAGAAAGTGTGCTCTGCGTAATATAGAAATGAATTTGTTATAACGAATAACAGCTCTATATATTCGAAAACTCGGTACTTTTTAAGAACAGATCAGCAAATCACGTTTAAAAATAAATTTAGCAATAAAAACCCAATCTTTATTTGTCGATTCGCCTTATTTCTAATTGATGCCATAAATTTTGGCGGTTCGAAATGTCAGTTGGCGTAAGGAAGAATTAAGACTGCCTCGTAAACTGTGCATGCGTCAAAACATGGGAGATACTGATTTAGCTTAATTAATCCAGTTTTACCAAAGTTAATTAATCTTTCGGTACTCGTTGTATCAGAAATTTTTGCTTTAACCCTTTGAACCTCTAACACCCGAAATTTGCGATGATTGACTTTGGTTAATAAAAACGTAATTGTGATTAGACGCTTAATTAATTACTTAATTATTTATATCGCCATATTGCGACTCGGAGCTTCGAAGGTATAACTTCCGGAAAGTTTGAATGCCAAGTCGCGAAACCGCGAGATCGCGATGATATGTTTTAATTAAAAGGGAGGATAAAATCGGATTAAATGTTTAATTAATTATGTTCATATCTTTATCGCGACTTCGCGTCTCGGGGCTTAGACAATGTAGCTTTTTAAAAGAGAACACGTCGAGTTGCGAATTTTCAACAGAACTTAACCATGGCTAAGCTTTTACCTTTAACCTTGACACAGGTTACTAAGACAAGAAATTCGTGGTTTTGGCTATCGGGGTTACGACAATAAAACTTTTGGTTTTAGTGAACGTCGAGACGCGAAAACCTGATGATGTTTACTCGTGATTTAGGAAAATTTTACTCTCGTTACTGCCCTGGGTAAAATTTTAAAGTGATTTCTCCATTTCGTTGCTCAGGACTTGTGAACTACGTGATCTATAGCATCCAACATACGAAATCCCGAGGTAGAACAAAGGGGGAAAATTTTGACGAAAAGTAGAACTCGCCTCGAGAGTACAATAACTATCGCCACTCGCGTGATAAGACTTCAGAGATTTTGAAACCACAAATGGAAAATACGAAAACCATCTTTTGATTTCGAGCATTAAGACATGAAATTCGAGACGGGCTAGAAAAAACAAAGGCGGCTCCAACAGAGGGCATAAAAGTGGTTGTGACTGATGCCTTTGAAACTCTCTATTCAGAAACACATATTTCTACCATAAACCCCAAAGACTACCCTCTCTCTCTCTGGTCCCGACCCTCATTCAGGAGGATGTTAACAACAATGTAACCTGAGTAGTTCATCAGCAAGAAATAAAAGAGGCGTTGGACCAAATGAACCCAGATAAAGCCCCTGGGCCAAACGACTTCACCGCTAGATTCTATCAAAGTAGTTGGGACATAATCAAATCAGACCTAACAAAGATGATCTGGAAATCTCATAAGTGCAGTAAGTTAGGAGGAGGAACAAATTCATCTTTCCTAGCTCTTATTCTGAAAGAAAAGGGGGCAATCAACTTTGGAAGATTCCTCCCAATCTCACTTTGCAAGACAAGCTTCAAGATCCTCACCAAAGTGATAGCCAACAGAATTAAAAATATTCTCCCAGACATCATTTCGGAGAACCAAGGCAGTTTTGTAAAAGGTAGACATATAGTGGACAACATCATTTTAGGTCAAGAAGCCTTGCACTCTAGCATTCACCGAAAGGACAAAGGTATGATAATAAAGCTAGATCTTGCTAATGCGTTTGATAGAGTAAGACACAATTTTCTTTTCAAGGTAATGGAAAATTTTGGCTTCGTCCCAGCCTTTATAAACTGGATAAAAGCTTGTATTGGTTCCTCTTGGGTAACACCTCTAGTGAACGGTCAAGCGACCAAGTTCTTTCAAGCCACCAGAGGTCTCCAACAAGGTTTCCCTCTCTCTCCTCTTCTTTATGCAATCCAGGCCTCAGTTCTTAGCTTCCAATTGGACCACAACCAGACACACAACAATCTTCTTGGCCTAAGGATAGCCTCAGGAGTTATACACATCAACCATGCCCAATTTGAAGATGACATAGTGTTGTTGGGAGGGGCGAGTGTGCAGACAACAAAGAAATTCAAAAAAGAGCTAGATAGCTACGTAGAAATCTACGTCCACCAAATTCGGACTTTCAGAGGAGATTGGGAAATTTCATCAAACAGTCAAGGGGCCAAAGCAAGATATGGAAGACCGAGTAACCCAACCGGAAGAGAAAATGGCACAATTGAACAAAGATTGGCAGCAGGAGCGAATTCAACCCAAGATGGGCGGGTCCAAGTAATCTGGAAGGTCGCTTAAGACTAGTACTGGCTCCATAAAAATAACGTTGCGAAGAAGGCATTTTGTATAGAAGCCTCCGCATATTTTGAATCTGTTGTGTTTAATTCCATATAACCAGGTAGGAAAATGTTCCTCCTGGTCTTGTATCTAGTTTTCTGAGCATTGCTCACTCTTTGTGTACCAGCACCTGTGGCTCGCCACAACTTTTCTTTAATCAAAATCCATTACCCGTTTCTGTCAAAAAAAAAACAAAAAAAGCATGATATTATTTGAGCTCACCAGTTGGAAAATCAGTTAATGACTTTAAGTCCAAAATATTTTCCTTGCATTGAAGATTACTTGTCTAAGTTCAAAACACTTAGACTTTTGTGTATAAAATGCGAACTAGGTCTGTCGGAAGATCAATGCATATATGTTATTCTTGCTAAGTTTGGTAGTGCATATTTTGCTTTTGTATCTACCTTTTATGCCACCAGAGAAGCTCTAGGGAGTGCTTATAAAAAACCCTCTCTTGAGTCCTTTTGTGATGCTATGATTCGATAGCAAGATAATCTTCTACAACTTGGATTGATTAACATTGTAGGTACATCCAACAAAGCCTAGGTGGCCCAGTAGAAAAATAAATCCAAGAATCCCAAGAAGCAACATCATCGCCATAACAACAAGCAAAACAAGGGTCCCAAACCCTCTCAACT
>SNQJ01S0105882.1:0-19863 GCA_010110895.2 Picea sitchensis | reverse complement strand
AGTTGTCTTAGTAATTCCAACATATATAACATTGATTGCTTTGTTGCAAGTGTATAATGTTTGATAGAAAAGAATGGAAAAACAATACTATAGATCATTATACATAAAAAAAATGGCTAGGTTAATGTTGTTGGGCATTTGACTAGTTTTTATTAACATGTACTAAGTTTGAATATTCCTAAATAAGACGTACTAATAGTTTAGTTCATATCAACGAGTTTATTAAAAATGTCATACATAGAAGAGTTTGTATCAACGAGTTTATTAAAAATGTCATACATAAAAGTGTTCATATCAACAAGTTTATTAAAAATGTCATACATAAAAGTGTTCATATCAACAAGTTTATTAAAAATGTCATACATAAAGTATGACAGATCCCTTGAATTTTCCTCATTATTTTTTCTCTTTAAAAATATGAAGCAACAAAACATACTCACTTCCACGGGGTCTTCACTTAGTGAACCTATGACATAGCACATGCATTCACGGGATATTGTAGAATACCCCTAATTTCACTACATATTGATAAATATCTAACAAAATACTTTTGTTGAACCCCCCTCCCAATACATATTTCCAATAATAAAAAACCCTATTTTTACTAGATACCCTCGATACCTATAAACCCCTTGATACCTTGCACCCCCGCCCCTGATACTTACAATATATCGACTTTATTTTTCGCAATTTTAAAACCCCTTTTATTAATGAACGTGATAAGATATTGGTCAACAAGGTGAATCCCCATGATCACTTCACACTTTACTATTATATTAGTAAGAAACAATACTCCCTTATAAATACACTAATAAGCACAATAGAGTATTCCATTATTTCACATTCAAATTAAAATGAAAGATGACATATAACCCTTGGTGGGGTGAATTATAATAGCGTGGTTACTACCAATGCCAAAAATACCCGACGATTGTGGTGAGTGGGGGAATAATCAAACCACATATCCCAACTAAAAAGAGGCCCATGTTCACCATCAAGGGTGTTTTTTCTCTAAGGAAATAATCTCACCCCACCCTCACATTCTTAAGTGAAGAATGTGGACGTTTGTAGTAGGACAAACCTCATGAAGTTCTCTCCATTCTTCTCTATTTTTTTTGGATGGAAAGTAGTTGGTAATCCTAAATGAACCAATGAGATTCCTAAGACCTTTGCGGAGATAAGATAAGAGCATCTACCAATTGAGATAACCATCAAAGCTTATTCATTATTAATGATATTTGTGGAAATGAGACCCTCTTAATTTATTTATTTTTGGGTTTAACCTTGAGATTTTTCATGAAAACCCATTTTTCTTAGTACTAAGTTTGCTCCACGGGATAGTTTTTTCCTTTGAAATATTTGTTATTCCTAATATTCCATGAAAATAAAATAATGAAGCATGGGGATAGTTCACAAACCTATTTTCATAAAGCACATTTTCAAGGGAGCTTTGGTCATTTTCTTATGGAAGCCCTTGGGGGATTTTGTCCACTAAACTTACTTCACATGCCCCATGCTTGCTTTAAACACCCATAGTAAGAAGGTTTTGATCTACCTTCTCCTCTTTTAAGCATCCAGGAGGGGCTAATAATAACTTTCTTTTAAATCCATTTAATATAATATAGGAATTTACCTTTGTTTGCTTGTCTTAAGAAAACATATATTTTATCCCAACTAACCAATAATTGTACCTTTTTTGTATTAAGAACCTCAACAATACTCCCTCCTCCTTCAAATACAACAAATGAACACTTTTCTTTCACTAAAAGTAGCATGCATTTTCCTTTTTCATTTCAAACATAATAAATCCTTCCCTTCATTGGCTAGGATTTTTTTGTTGTTGTCAAACTTTGAGCAAGTTATGTTTTTTCTCCTCTTCCCATAGCTTGATGGACCACTCGTCGAGATTTTTACTTGCCACGAATTTCATAGCATGGATCCCATATATCTAAGAGATCACTAATTCATTATTGTTTTGAATTAATCAATTTTCCTCATGTCTTTGAGAGGAGGATGACCATTATAGACATCATCCCAATATTGAATTATTCCTCCATCATGAATGCTCCATAATAAATTATCGATGATTATTGATTTGTTGTGCACCACATTGTTCCACATGCTTGACCCATTTGGGATTTGATTCATTGGATAATTTGTTGTCCACACTTTTAATTTCCACATGTTTGGATCTTAAAACTTTGCTCAGTTTGGGTGGTTTTCAATAACTTCTAGAGTAATATAGCAACCAATGTTTTGTTAACGATTTTTGTTTTTCTAATACCAATCCCTTGTACCCATTTTGGAAGGTGAACATTTTTTAGGACAACACATGCAACTTCTTCTCATTATTGACACCTTGTGACAAGTAATCCCTAAATATGTTGTCAAATTCACAAGGAGTTGTTATCAGTGCCAAGATAATTTAAAATTGGTAAATTTGCATAAAAGAAAGAATGAATTGGATGGCAAACATCTCAATAAAAATTCAAAGATACACTAACCCATGAATTTTGCTTCTTCATATGTTTGCTAGTGATGGGGAACTAGTTCTTGGCCTTCTCTATCGAAGAAAAAAGGGGAAAGCCTAAATGGTTAGGAACCAATGCATTTGAAATTCCAATACCTCTCCTACCCTTATTTGTAGTTTGGGGTTCACATCTAATAAGAAAAACTTCAAATTTTCCTCGCTTATTCCCTATCCCAAAGACTCTTGAAAGGTTAATTTATTGGCTTTTCTCATACATGCCACTTCTACTCACTAGGTGTCAATCACAAATCGAACATGGGACATGGGATTAAAATGAGAGGATATCTTCAACCCCTTTATCACCTCCTTATTTTTTGCTTCACAAGTTGATCTCCCCAATGCCTCTGCCATGATAATAAAAATGAAAATGGAGACATGGCAACATTGTTTAAGACCTATGGTGGATTAGAAAAAGTACGAGGGACCTCCATTTAGGAGTATTGTAAAGGGAACTATAGAAATAGATTCCTTAACCTAGGTTACCCATTCTTAGAAGAATCTAGACTTCAAAAGAACTTTCAAGAATTCCATTACATGTTATCCCGAGTTCTTCGAAGATAAAATTTAAGGAACATACTATTACCTTTTCCATGTTAGATCAAATTGATTGCCTCTTAGACCAAGACTTGGTTGTTAATCATATGCCTTTTGCCATAAACCCACCTTGTTCCTTTACAATTTGAATTCGACAAGGGTTTTAGTTTAAAAGCCATTGTCTTGGAGATGAGTTTACATGCAACATTAACGTGGAGTATATGCATGAAACAATCAAAATTTAGGGCCACTTTTTTCTTAGGGATCGATTTAAGGAAGGTTGAATTCAAAGCTTTCAACTCACTGCTTGATCTTTTGGATTCCTCGATTGCCCCGAGGATATTTGATTTGACAATATGGCATTGGTAAAAATATGCTAGAAAGCCATATAGTCTTGTAGCTTTACTCTTTTTAGAGATAAGGCCACATACTGGAGTGCTTCTTTGAAAATATGGGCATAATCTTAGCATTCATGTTAGCATTAAAGATCTAGGGATGTTATTCGGGGTTACTTCACTATTAGCAAAGACCCTGACCACTAGCTTAGATAACATGGCTTTAATGAATTTTCACTCCTCAATCACCCTGTTACATGGGTCTACAATTTTGGAGATTATGTCATGTGCCCTTCTATTCGAAGTAGCCTCATAGAAAAAGAGGTATTTTTGCACAATTGTAATCTAAATACATGTTACTAGAAGACTTCTTCCCTTCAATATATCCCATCTAGGTCGAAGACTGTATTTTTTTTGTCCATGATCAATGCCTAATTTAGTCCTTCATCTTCAATTCTATCATGGAGATTGACTATATCAAATTCTAATTCCAACTTTTTCTTGAAGATTTTTCCAAATATTTTTGTGTTTCATTCCTCGAGCTATCTCTTTAAGTGCTTAATTTTACGGGGAAGAATGAACATTATGGTTCCTCTAACTTACAAGGGCTCATTCCACCATTCCTCGGTCATGTTTTCTAAGCCAGGGTGATCAAACCACATGGATTTAAAATTGAAGGGAACCTATATAAATTTACTGGCTTTGACTATATCCAAGCATAAAGGCCAATGATTTGATATGGCACCTTTTATGATAAAGGATTCAAGCTCAAAACCCTTATCGAACTAATCTTCACTAAGTAAAAGCTTGTATATAACCTTTCCATTACAAATGCTTCTCCTTTCCTCTTGTTGTCCAACCTTTCCATTACAAATGCTTCTCCTTTCCTCTTGTTGTCCTGAGTAAAGTTTATATTCTTTGGTTTCACATCATCCCAAGAATTATATTGACTGCAATGAGAAAAGACAAATCTAGACTTATTGATATCCCTCTCTTCTTTCCAAAAACCCACGAGATTAGGTTCACGATCAATGTCAATATTAGGGAATGGTTCCTCTTTGCAAACCATAAATTCTAGCTTATTGTCTTAAGGACAACCCAAATTAGACCATAAATATCAATAACAACAAAAGGGAAATTTCGTCCTAGAAAACATAAAGATCAACCAAAATTTCCCTTGCAAAATATTTGACCAAACCCTAAGGAAGTTCGTTAAGCACTAAATGGACACTCCTCAAATTATCAACAAGACTTTGATGGACACCTTATTCTTGTCTCAATATCTGACACTTTACTTTTCAATGTTCTCTACTGTCATATTTTTTTCTTGAGTGAAAACAATATCTATTTTTCCAATGTCTATACTTTTTGTACAAACCCTTTTCGTATAGGCAAATGACAATGATGAGAATATTCCAATACAAAATCTTCATTTCCAACCAATATATACCATTTTTTTTAGTAGAGCATGTATAAGGTTTCTAGAGAGCAACACTTAAGAAATCATAATTAAAGGACCAAGAGTTTGAGGGATGAGGGGTATTTAGTGACCCCTCGTAGAAATCATTTAGTTTCCTCCAAGAATCATTCACAATATTTTCTTGACTTTCTTCCATAAGATTTTTAGCATTGACCTTTCTTCTTATGATCTGAGACCATCCAACATCTAGCTTGGTAGTTTGAGTTATACTTCTTATGGGACTGGAGGGATTAGAGGGATTTAGCATGGTTTTCGAGGGGAGGGAGTCCAAGGAGATCGACCTTGAGTGTTAGGATACATAGGGCTTGAAAATGGGGGATCCCCAACACGATTAGGGGAAAAGTGAACCATTTGAAGAATATGACTAACAAAAGGGGCATTGGAAGAATTATTGGGATTAGATGCTTTCTCCTAGATGAAAATGTTGAATTGGTTTTGCAATAAGATTTTTTCTGGTTCCTTTCCATGCTTGCTCTGGGAGTTTTTCACTTGACTTAGATCATACCAATTGGAGTTGATTATTTGCTTGTTTAGTAATTACTTTCCTCTTTATAATATTTGAACATTTACTGTCCAGATACCCATCATCGTGTCAGGTATATATTTAAATGCGATGTTTTCATGATCCACATTTTGCATATGAACCATGCCCCTAATTTTAATGGAAAACTTTTTAGGTATTAACTTACCGAGGTCAAAAATCACAAAAATCCTTGCCTAGGATGCCATCTTCTTTTCTTTAGTCAACTGGGAAGCCTTGATAAAAGACTCCAACCCATCTATGATGATATTAAGGCCATGACCATTCCATAATCCAAAAGGCAGAAAGGGAAGCCTCACCTGAATTAAAGTTTTCATAGGAAGAACTAGTTTAGGGCAAAAGCTTATAAGACTAACACTCCATACACAATCCTTCCTTCTTGAGAAATTAGGGTCCAACCTAAAAATCTCATCTCTTTTAGCATAAGAAGAGGGTGTTTAAAAAAATAACCCTTGCCCCAAAAGGGACAAATTAAAATGACCCTAGGTTTTCCAATTATCAGAGATCCATCCTTCGAGAGTTTTCTTTGAAGGACATGACCCCATGAATATGCATATTAGGGCCCAAGATTGAAGCATGCACAAGTCTCCCAAATCACCATGAGATAAATTTCATTCAATGGCCCTGATTCATTATGCTTGAAGTACTTTCTTATGGGTAGGGATATGGCGATCTCCCTATGCCCATCTTTCTGTTAAAAAAACATAAACTCATCTCGCGAGGGAAAAATATCTTAACCTAACAAGGTCTCTTTGGAGAAATGGCTCTTTGAATCTTCCACAATCCACAATCCTTTCCTTATCCCCTTGCTCCACCAACTAGTCCATAAACATGGTCAATGTTAATTCCTCTTAAAAACTATATGTTAAAGATTTTTGAAAACAAAGAAGGACCTCTATGAATGCATGGATAAGGTTTGCTAGAGAAAAATGCTCAAGCTTGTGCCATTAGAAGTGTCATAATCCATATATTAACGTCTTATAACAAAACATGCATATGGTAAAGGCTTTAGATGTTAGTAGAATCATGTTTCATGCACTTCTTTGTGATAGAGTTCTTTTGAAACAATGCATGTATATAGTTTTTTCTAAAATACAAAGGAAAAATTAGTTTAATTATCATATTTGTTTTCTTTAAGAGGACGCAAAGGTTTTACGTTATACAAATAATTTTTAATCTTGGTTAAGAACATGTGTTTCCATATATTAACGTCTTATAACAAAACATGCATATGGTAAAGGCTTTAGATGTTCATGCACTTCTTTGAGATAGAGTTGACTTTTGAAACAATGCATGTATATAGTTTTTTCTAAAATACAAAGGAAAAAATTAGTTTAATTATCATATTTGTTTTCTTTAAGAGGACGTGAAGATTTTAGGTTATACAAATAATTTTTAATCTTGATTAAGAACATATGTTTCCTCTTAAGAGGTCACACCAATTTGATATTTGGCTTGAAAGTGAATTTAAAAATAAATTATAATTATAATTATTATTATGTCAAGAAAGAAGGTTATTAATATGTAATTTGCACTAAAATAATTAACACTATATACAATGTAATTTTTACCATCCTATTTGATACTCTTACAACATATACCATTCAATTTTAAATACTTTTAAATTTAAATATGATGATATATAGGAATGTATACACCATTAATTGTTTTGCTGCAAAGTGTATAAAAGAATAAAAAAACCACACTATATATAAAAATTAGTTAGATTAATGTTGTTTACATGTATTAAGTTTAAATCTCCTTAAATAAGATATACCAATAGTTTAATTCATATCAATGAATTCATTAAAAAATGTAATACATAAAAATGGAACATATCCTTGAATTTGAATTTTTCATGTTAATTTTTCTTTAAAAAACATGAAGCAAAGAAACATAATCACTTCCCATTTATATTAATAAGAAATACTACTCGTTTATAAAATATGCTAAGAAGGACAATATACCATTCCATTATTGGACATTAAAATTAAAATGAAAATGAAAGATGTCATATAACCCTTGGTGGGGTGAATTATAATAACGCGGTTACTGTCCATGCCAAAAATACGATTGTGGTGAGCGGGGAGTAACCAAACCACATGCTATACAAATTTTGGAGTCGGGAAAGGCAAACGGAGTGCTAGGGCTCTCTGCAACTTTGGCTGGTGGTGTTGGATTTAGAATTTAGGATTGCAAGATGAGTTTGAGTAGGATCGTGCTGAGAAGAGCGTATGCCTCCGCTGCAATGAGGAGGAGTAGTTGGGCCTATTCCAACATCTCCTCTTCCACAAAACCTAACTCTGCACCTGCCTCGATCTCGCCTTTATTCGGGGTATGTATGTATGTCCTATTTTTCCTTACACTCAATGCCTCTTCTGGTTTCATAATTTCTTTAACAAGGTTTCGAAATGTACGTCATTTTGTTGTTTTTCGAGCGCTGATGATATATATATATATATATATATATGGATCTGATCTTCGATTCTTTCATAATGTTATCTTTAGCAGGTAGCAAGGAGCTATTCCGCGGGGTCCCAGGTCAAAGAGACACATGTTATGGTATTTATGCCATTGTCATTACTTTGTAATTTCAGATCTCTGTTGACGATGGACGGATCATTCAAAGCTGAGTTTACAGATGTTTGCTTAAATCAGCTTTTAAGAATTAGTTTATGTTGTTTGAATGACAGGTTCCTATTCCTATGTACGGAGTAGCTGGAAATTATGCCTCTGCCCTTTATGTGTCTGCTGTGAAAGCCAACATGTTGGATAGGGTTGAATCGGAGCTTAAAACCCTCATGGAGGCTGTTAACAATAGTCCAAATTTTCGAATTTTCATCAAGGACTTGTCTGTGCCAAGAGATACCAGACTAAAGGCCGTGCGAGAAATTTTCGAGGAGTCCAGCTTTTCAGACATAACTAAGAACTTCTTAGGTAAGGATGGTTTGGATGATCGATCCTTTTGCATGCTCTGCGTTTGCATTGTTTTTCAGTGCGATGGTTATTGAAATATTATTTTCTGGTTGCTTTTTGTCCAAATTTTTTTCTTTGCCCACTGAAGGCCTGTTAAAGAGGCGTCTTTGCAAAGACACAAATTTTATGTTAGGTAGATATGGAGGCAAGGAAAACACGTCTTACTTTGGTCGACATTTGCCTTACTGGGAAATAGATAGACGTTTATGCGATGCAAACTTTTGATTTCATTTATTTTTGAGTTAAATAAGATGCTGGCTTTTGCAGATGTTTAATTTTCTAAATTTGAAATGCATCCTTAGATGTAGGATGATTCAAAGCAGGCCTCCGCTGTAGGTCTAGTCTTCTCTAATCCCTTAGAACTATTCTGATCCATTTCATCATTTTCTTCCTTACTGAAAGAGACTTCTCATATTCTTCCTCCTCAATATCTTCTTTTTGAATGGCTTTAAGCAGTCTCCGGCTATGTTTCCGTGCAAATACCACCTTGTGCACTAGAATGGAACATTGCAATAGACAAGAATTTGATTGTAAACTCTGTAACCCAGCTTTATACCCACACTATCCAATAGACCTTCTTTGACATCAATTTTCACCAATACTTTTGCAGTTGTCCTGAACACATTACTTTTACGTGAAGAATCCACCATTAGAAATTTCCCCAAATTGTTTCTTAACTGCTCTAGGAATTTTTCATTCCAAAACTCCAAAGGAAGCCCCAACACTTTGACCTAGATCAGAATTTTCGGTACTGGTTCTAATCTCTGGTCACAATAAGTGTGCCAAGGTTTCAATGACAAAGGGGTATTATCGCAAAACCAACTTTTGTCGAGTATTTTATAGGCTCTCTCTGCAGAAAAAAAGAGAAATCTGAGCCAACCTCCGGACATGATGTAGTAGACTGGTCCATAGCCTATTATTAGTTTCCAGTAACTTTACATCCATGAGTTTAGGGTTCTTGCTGCTATATTCCTCCCATAAATTTTTTTGATCAATGCTTTTTCAGTGTATTCCATTACTTGGGTTACCCCAAAATCTTCATCAACTACCATGCTAATCTTTGCTTCTTTACGCTTAATCACTTTCCTTCTTTTCCCGAAGTTCCTAATTTCCTGTGGGTTTGTTCCAGGCTCCTTTCCCTTGGGCTCACCACAGCACCCCCTGGTTCAGGTTTTCTTGATAAACCCTACCCTTTTAATCACATCCAACGTGGGTTCTTCTGTATGATTTAAAACTTTTTCTTGTATCAGACAAGATTCAAGGTCCTGCATCACTACCTCCTCCCATAGACACACTGATCTTGTGGAAGGAAAATAGGGTTCTTTTGTAAGCAATACCCTGCCTTCGAAATCCAGAGCACACAAGCCTCTCTGCAGCTGTTTTGATGAGCAATCCTCACCTACTTGGATCGAGTTGCCTAGAGAATATTGCAAGCTATCATAGCCTCTGACATGGTGACCTTCCCCAACAATTGAAACCACAGCCTTCGCCTCTTGACGCATGCTTGTAGATTGGATTAAATAGCTAAAGAACCAAACACCTTGTTTGCAGCTCCCTTCTTTTTACCCAAAGAAACTTCCCCTCGTAAACGTTTACATGGATACGACCAAATGTCTATGCCATTAGATGGGTTCTCTGAGTAGTCTACAAGTTGGATATTGTCAGCCATACTGAGGAAACCCTCAATGGTCCAAATCCTACCTTAAGTTCTATGCTAAAAGACAGGAACACCTGATGTATTTAGATTCCTTTAATTCCAATATCTTTCCTTCCTAATTGAAACAGGTTCATTGAATTATATCATATATCTTATACTTTTATTCCCAATAAAAAAAGCATATATTTTTATTTAGAGAAGAAAACAAATATACATATGCTGTGCCATCCTGGCACTTTCCAAAAGCAAAAAAGTAAGCTTCTGCTTATGCAAACGTACAGGATTTGCTTGGATCATCAAATTGTTTTCATCCACACTAAAGTCTTACAAAATCTTCATACAGAAATTTTTAACAAACAGGATCCATTCAAGTCAGCTTCCCTTCTTCTGTCATACTGAATCAGCAAGGTTAAGATAGATTGAAAGGGATTTAGCTGGAAGGGCATGCTTATCTATTACTTCTTCTATTTCCATCACTCCCTGAAGTCTTAGGGCTTCTTTGGACAACAGGTCAGCCTTTATATTGAGCTCCCTGTAAATGTGCTGGAAATAAAGAGATGTAAATTGAGCTCTAGTCTATTATTCTATCCATTAATGGGGCAAGAATTAAATTTTCTATTGTGAAGCTTCCATTTGTCCACTCCACAATTAGCTTGGAGTCTCCTATTACCTGCAAGTAAGTTAGATCTTTTTCGATTGCAATTTTCAGCTTCAACCAAAGAGCATGTAGTTCAGTTCTGTTATTGGAATTTGGAACCCTCTTGTACTGCTGCTTTGAAACTAATCACATGATTATCTCTTAAAAATATTATGCCTCCTGCTCCATATTTGCTTGGGTCACCTTGACATGCCCTGTCAAAATACCCCAAGCCTTTTTTTTTATCTAGCACTGGAGACTTAAGATTTCTATGATTCTTTTCCTTGAATGGTTGCCACATTCCTCCATATGCATATCTAATCTGGCGACAGACTTGAATTGGTATGATTTCTTTATTTTGAAAGGTCTTTTCATTTCTTGCCAACCAGATTGCCCATACCACTGTACAAGGCAATGTTTTATGGCTTCTAACAGACCTATCCTTATGCCACTTCTCCCAGCAATGTATTCCCTTCCCATTTGCCTTTACCATCAGCTAATTTCAAAGCCTCCTCCCATATATCTTTTGAGAATGGGCAATGCACAAACAAATGATCAATAGATCCATCCTCGTTCTTGCACAAGATACACCACCCTGAACCCTGCCAAGCATTCTTGCAATTATTTCAGGTTAGAACATTATTGGACAAGGCCAACCATAAGAATATCTTTGTTTTGAGTGGACATTTGAGCTTCCATACTGCTTTCCACCACCACATTTTTTCTTCTTCACTTTCTTTCATAGAAGCCTCTTATCCTAATTTTGCTGCATATGCCCCTGTAGATTTGTTTTAGACCATTTGATTTCATCTGCCTCTGTATTCAGTCTAATAGCACTATTATTGAGATTATAGATATAATATTTCCACTCCTATGCTACCTCTTCTTGGATACCTAAATGAACTTCGGACTTCCACCCTTGATTCCAATCTGAGGTTGTTTCAGGATCAGCTGCCTCTGCTAAACAGTGAATCTCCATACTTGCCAACTAGTTTTAAAGGCTTCTAAGTTCTGAGATTCTGTAGGTTCCCTGTTCAAGGATCTCCTCCTATCCTAATCCTGTCACCCTGGCCAATTTTCCAAGCCAACCATCTTCCTAGCATAGGAAAGGCCTTGACTAAAGCCTTCCAAATAACTGATCCACCTGCAATTTTTTTTTGCTTCACTTCTTATCCAATCCTCTACCATTTCAGGGTCAATATATTTTTCAATCATTACTTTCCCCAACAACCCTTCTATTTTCAAAATTCTCCTTAAGCTCTTTGCTGCTAAGACTTGTCCTAATAAATGAATATTTTTAGCTACACCCTCCTTGATCTTTAGGTTTTGCCAGTTTTTTCCATTTCACCAGAGGGATTCCTTCCTTTTCGCTTTGTCCTGTCCACAGAAAAACAAAGCATTTCTTCCTTATTTTGTCCAGCATGCCCTTCAGAATGTAAGCGAATGAAGGCCAATACATTGGGATCCCCTCCAATACTGATTTAATAAAATCAATCTGCCTCCCCTGGGTAACCACCTATGGCACTAGTTGGTTACCCATCCTTCTATTCTGTCGTAAATCCAGTTCTAATGCTTTACCCTATAGCATGTGACTTGCATTCATTATCATTATCCATCAACACAACAAATAATTTCAATCATCCACAGCAAGATCATTATTTTAAAAGGGAGGAAGACACCTTCCATTTCATAATCATAAGTGCATCATAGTCACATCCAAAGGATAATATTCAAAAGTTCAAAAAGATTGTTCTAAACCTGTTGGGTTTTAGGATACATACAAAAGAAAGACAATTAACAGTTACCAAAACAATTGTAACAGACTTTTGGTGCAAGGTAGCACCACACTTTGATCGGTGTAGGTTCCTCCATCCAACATAGACATTTCACTGGTGCGAGCTACATCATATGCTAACTTGGTGCAAACACATGTTGGTGCAACTTCCCAAAAAAATGCAAAAAGGGTGCCAACATTGTTAAATATTTGGTTGTTCCTTGCGTTATAGATTTTCCAAAAGACATATTTGGGTAAGATATACCATTGTTTTGCCAAGAATGGTTTCTTCTTAAGAGAGCTTGGATATTCTTGCTTGCATGAGTTGAAGAGGATTCCTGGCTAGAAGGGCCCCAAATAGGAGGGAATCTAGAATTAACGAAGACATATGCTTAGACTTCCCTTGTCATTTTGACTTCTTGAAAAAAGATTCTACCTGATTCCTCATTTTCCTTGTAGAAGTCATGCCAAAAGGGTTCTTGGATACTTCTCTTCATTAATTTTTTAGTTATCGGAAGTTCATTATGGACTAAGAACAAGAAAATGTTAACTTTTAGAAGAGATTCTTCACTCCAGATTGAGTTCCAAGGAAATCATTGGAGTCTTTGCCTATTCAAAGGTTCTCTGAGTGTGTTGTTGTCTTCTTTCACAGTATAATTCTTTGAGTACTTTACTTTCCTAGACTAATAGTTCTTCCAAATTTAGCTATAGTGGGGTAAAATTTTTTAAAGCTTGGAGAAGAACAACAAACTATGTGCTTAACTCTAGAGGCAACTCCCAAACATTTAATGTATTCTTCGATTTCATCTATCTGGGGGGGTTCTCTTATCCTCATATACACAGGTCTACGAAGAAATTCATTCGTTTATCTTTCAACCACCCTTTTGAAATGCTCATTCTTTCCTTTGTAGGAGGGTTTGCTAAGATTCTGTCACGCAAAGGAGGATTTGTCATGCACTCCTTGGGTATTGCAAGAGCAAGGTTGCTTGAGCATGGGAGCAAAGCAGGAGCGCCATTTCCAAAAAAATCCGAGGAGTGAAGCATTGGTGGAGTGGCTTTTATATAATATATATTTTTATATATTATAATGCATTTATATTAAAAAATGTAGAATACCAAATTAGTTACAATATATATTAAAATATACATATTTGTGTTACTTGTAGATAAGATAAGATAAGATAATTATAGTAATGTCCAACAAATGACCACAAATAGGTCATGGGATTGCTAAGTACAAAAGTATCAATACACTATGGGAGTGCAACGACCATTCCTATAAAAGCTAAAGACAGATCTAATCTAAGATGTAAACTCTCTAGAATAGGAAAGAAATAAGTGCTATTGGAGTCTGGAAGAGATGGATGTATACAAGAACCGCTAAGGGTTTAAAAGATAAAAACAAAGACTCTCGGTGGGGAAATGCCTCAGAGGAGGGCACAAGGGTGGTACTCGATGTATATATTGTCTGAAGAAGAGGAGATCTTGCTACATTATTATGAAATTAGAAATTTCATCCATGATAGATTAATGGTTCACCATTCAAGCATCAACCATCTATGAGTTAGAAACACACAAATTCTTAAAGACTTAAACCATATAGGAAGTAGATCCATGATTTATGGAATGAAATAGGCTCTCTGCCAACTGTCAACATAATCAAAGAGTTATGTTTACAAAATAGGCCACCTGCATAAGTTCTGAAATGATAATTTAACTGAAATATGAAGATTGAAAGGTCCAAAACACAATTTTAAAAAATGGCCTTTTTCTTTATTTTTGTCGAAGCGCAGAGGGAGCACGGGGGGAGTATGGCAGGAGCTTTTTAGGAGTGTGGGAGGGAGCACTATTCTGGTGTCTAGGAGCGTCCATGCTACCGACAGTGATAGGGAGCATGCTAAAAGGGCCCAGAGTGCGCTTCGTGGACGTTCCCACTTGGAGTGATGTTCTTGGGTGGTAGCGTCCCCTAGGGGGACACTCCTGATAACACCGTGCAAGAGTTGACTATAAACCAATGAGCTAAAGAGCTTGATCAATTTTCCTATGGAAGATCCTTTCGGGGATTGGGTCTAGTGGTTGAAACTTGATAGCCTTTTTTAGCTCAATAATATCGCAATATCGCTTCAACAAAACCTCCTTCCACCAAGTGGAGTCACCTATTCCATATTATTTTAGCTTCTAAAGCTATATTCATACCCACAAGGTCCTTAATCTGCAGTCCTCCCATTGAGGTCTAGAACAAATCCTTTCCTTAGGCCAATAGTGCAAAATTCTTCTTGCTAGATTGCTTCCTTCCTTGCCACAACAAACTTGTAATAATTTCCCCCAAATCCTTCATGATATCAACTGGCATGGAGATATAATCATTGAAATCTCCAGTTGGATACATTCTTGTTAATCTTGTGCAAAATATGCATCCATTCTTCCATACTCCACCTTATATGAGAAACAATCCCAAATTTTGAAAGGAGCTCTAGTTAAACTCTTAAGTTACTAGGATTTGGATATGGATCTGCCAGTTCTTTTGAAAATTCAAGATTCAAATACCGGGAAACAACACACACACACACATATATTGTCACAAAAACCATGAACCAGAAACATAGAAAATTCAGATTTCAAGAATCATAACCATTCATAACTKCTAAAATATACTCAAAAAGAGATTTCCCATTAATATGTTATATTGGCCAAAAGAGTTAAGACATGATATTTAAGCATTGCCCATATACAAAATGAATGTGTAAACATTGACATGATATGTAAACTTTGCACACATACATGATATRTGTGTACATTGCACACATAAATAGAATGCGTTGTGCACATCAAAAACTTAGAAATGCAAACTGTTGATGATTGTAGCTTYGTGAGACATTCTCCAAGTCGTACTCCTCGATGGACTGCGCTGGGTTGACCTGTGATGATACTCCGTTGAGTATGACACTTATCGATGGATTGATAAGTTGTACTGGTTTGGTGCCCAATGACCCTTGGGTTGTAGCCCATGTGGTTGGGATATTGTACCGGGTTGGTTCCCAGTGACCCTTGGGTTGTAGCCCAAGTGGTTGGGATATTATGGCTTGTAGCCCATCGTTCCTTATGGTTGTAGCCCTTGTGGACATGTCTTGCGGTTGTATCCCTTGATGATGATGACTCACACTATGTGGTTGTAGACCTAGTGTATTCTAGCGGGTCGTAGCCCCTAGAAGAGTTGAGAAGGTCCACATTGGTTGTAGCCATGTGTGACATGATGAAGGAGACCTTTCACTGTGACGTCAAGAGGAGAAGGCCCCAAGCTTGGTGCAGAAGACAAACGGTTCAAGTCGACACCTGCCAAGAGACACCACTTGGACGTGACCGTTCACATTTTGGACATGGTATATATAGGAGAGTTATCTCTCATTTGTAACACATCACTTGGATATCTTTCTCTCTTGTGTATTTCGCTAAATTGGACTAGTGCGCTATCTTTTGGAGATGTAGCGCTATTCTTCTTCTGCTCTTGTATTTTCTCTTGGACAAATATATATATTCTAGTGAAAGGTTGCTGGGTTTTCTTCCTTTGTGCAGAAGGGTTTCCCAGGATAAATTCTTGTGTATCTTGGGCATGGTTTTCTTCTTGTGATTCTAGTTATTTACTGCAGTTATTGTATATGGTTTATGCTTCAGTTATGCTTATGCTAATATGAAATNGGGTTTTCTTCCTTTGTGCAGAAGGGTTTCCCAGGATAAATTCTTGTGTATCTTGGGCATGGTTTTCTTCTTGTGATTCTAGTTATTTACTGCAGTTATTGTATATGGTTTATGCTTCAGTTATGCTTATGCTAATATGAAATAGTAAAATTGAACAAGCATAAAATTCTAACATGGTATCAAAGCAATATTCTTGAAAGAATCCATTTGCACAAGCTCGCTAGCCTTCTTCTGCAGCTCGCTACCCCTTCTGCACTGCGCTAGCCCTTTTTTGCAGTTCGCTAGAGTTTTACAACAACTACACATTTCTTTGTCAAGCTCGTTGAGCACTAGTTCCTAAGACATTGGGACAAATTTCACCATCGGCCGTTCGCCCTACCCTAGCGCACCCCCTGCAACACTCAGATTGCGGATTGGAGGAGTTTAAATTTTTGGGATTTTTCAATCCTAGGGTTTCTGTAGCCATGGTGACAAGTGTCTCGGTGGAAGATAGGCTTGATGGAGCTGCTAACTTCAACTCTTGGAAGTTTAGGTTACTCATCACTCTGGAAGAGAGTGATTTGATAAAGTTTGTGGAAGAAGTTGTGCCAAAAATAGATGATGCTTCAGAGAAGTCTCAGTGGAAGAAGAATGATGCAAAAGCTAGAAAGATCATTATCTACTCTGTGAAAGATCACTTGATTCTGCACATCTCCAAACTAAAGACAACTAAAGAGATGTTTGACGCCTTGAAGAAGTTGTTTGAGAGCAACAACACCAACATAGCTATTGCCTTGAAACATTGACTTCAGAATGTCAAGATGACCAAGGCAGATATAGTTGCCACCTTCTTCATGAAGATTTATGAGATCATAGATCAGTTGGACGCCATTGGAGAGATCATCTCAGATAGAGAACTTGTCATGTTGACTCGTAATGGTCTTCCAAGTTATTGGGAGCCATTCATTCAGAGTATCAGTGGGTGATCCAATTTGCCTAAGTTTGATTGGTTATGGGTAGATTGTACTTAAGAGGAGACCAGACTTGCAGCTAGAGGTGTGCAAGGTTCCCATCGTGATGAAAGTCAAGCCCTTGCCTCTCATGCAGGGAAAGGCAAAGGAAGAGGAAGAGGTTTCGACAAACCATTCAAAGGAGGAAAGTCCAGAGTAGCTCCTGAGCATAAAAAGAAGGATCTTTCAAAGATTCAATGCTTCAAATGTGAGAAGTTTGGCCACTATGCCAGACATTGTCATTTGTGGAAGAAAGGAAAGCAGCATGCCTCCACCGTTGATGTTGACCGAGATCCACCCTAGAAGAAGTCAAGGAAAGAAAACAAGGACGTTGAGGAGTTCTTCATTTCARCGATCTCAGGTACGGTTCCTACTAATAGTGATTTTTGGTTGATTGATAGTGGTGCTTCCARMCATATGACTGGATATAGAGAGCATCTTACARATCTAGTAGAGAAAGACTCTCGGTTGCATGTTGTACTTAGTGATGATGCCAGTCTCCARATATATTGTGAAGGGATCTGGGGCCACCTCCTTCMAGGTAGACTCTGCTACCTCACTTCATTTGAGTGATGTATTGTTTGTACYGGGGATGAGAAGGAACCTTGTCTCTATTTCAGCCTTGGAGAACAAAGGCTACAAGGTTGCCTTCTTTGATGGAAAGGTTCTTGCATGGCACAAGAACTCTAGTATTGAATCAACCCATGTGATTGGTGTTTGAGAAGACAGTTTGTACAAATTGACAGTTCGACCAGTTTAGGCCCTGGTGCATGATTCTATTAGTCTGAGTGAGTTGTGGCATATGAGACTTGCTCAATTGTATTATAGAGCTCTTCTTGCTTTGGGGAAGATGGTGATAGGTCTTCCAGAGCTCCATGTAGAGCATGATGGCATTTGCAGAGGTTGTGCTATTGGCAAGAATGTAAAGGTGTCTTTTTCGAGCAGTGACACCAGATCTAAGGGGATCTTGTACTTGGTGCATTGAGATTTGTGTGGGCCTATGGCAGTTGCTTCTTTGAGTGGATACTTATACTATGTGATCTTCATTGATGACTACTCCCAGAAGACTTGGATTTACTTCTTGAAGTCCAAGGAATTTGAAGAAGTCCTTGGAAGGTTTCAGGAGTACAAAGCACATGTTGAGAACCTGATCGGAAAGAAGATCAAGATACTGAGATTAGACAATGGAGGAGAGTACACCTCCAAGGTTTCTGTGATTTCTGCATTGAGGCAGGGATCAAGAGGGAGTACACTGTTCTTTACAACCCTTAGCAGAATGGGGTTGCAGAGAGAAATAATAGATCCATTGTTGAGGTAGCTAAGGCTATGATTCATGATTAGAGTTTGACTATGTTTTTGTGGGCAGAGGCATCCATGACCGCAATGTATGTTTAGAACATGAGCCCTTATAAAATTTTGAGGAACATGACTCTCGAGGAGGCTTTCACAGGAGTGAAGCCTGAGGTTGGACACCTCAGGATATTTGGGTGTCCTGTATACATTCACGTACCTAATGAGAAAAGGATGAAGTTGTAAAACTAAAAGGAAAATATACACATTGAATATGGAACATAACAATTGCTCTCTTCATAGCAAAAATGAGATAGATAAGAAAGATTTTATTTTATTTCAGCAGAAAAATATAAGACAAATGTAAACTTCTTAGAACCCTGTCATAGACGACATGGATTCGTACTCCTGTAGCTCGTACGGACTGATACAGATCGAGTCTCTTCTTTCTTGCTCGATATGGCCCTTGCTCGACTATTCTTTGCTGTCTCGGGTTATCACTAGATGACAGTGGCCCTACTTGGCCTGCATCTCCGTGTTTTGGTGTGGTTGGGCCGCCACTAGACAATTATACCAGGTGCGGGTTATCCAGAGCCGCACTGACTCGTCTTTCTCTCTATCTTGCATATGCATGCCTCCCTCCTTTTTCTCTTGTGTTCTCTAAGAATCTAGGTAACTTCCTTTTTACTTTTGCTTAGGGTTTATGTGGGTCCTTTATTCGTAGGAGATCCCAACCATTAGATCTTTTACTAGATCAATGGTTGGGACTTAATCTCTTATTGGGATAACTTAGAATTTCACTTTTTCTTGTGTAGGTAAAACCATTCCTCACTATTTTCTTAACACTCCCTCTTAGTGACGAATGGGTTTTCTACAACACCCAATTTTTCTCGAAAATATTCAAACTTTCCCTTTGACAGTCCTTTGGTCAGAATGTCAACAACTTGTCCATTAGTGGGGGCATACTGAAGTTTTACTACCCCTTTTTCTACTCTGTCCCTGATGAAATGGTATCTAATTTCAATGTGCTTGGATCTATCATGGAATACTGGATTTTTAGATAACTTGATACAACTTTGATTATCACAGTATATTGTGGTGGGATCCAAGTTTGTGTCAAAAAGATCCACAAGAATCTTCCGAAGCCAAATGGCTTCACAACTTGCTTGACTGGCTGCCATGTACTCGACTTCTGTTGAATTGAGTGTAACTGATTTTTGTTTTTTGGCATCTGTTGTACCACGATATCATGCCAGATCTTAAACTGAAGCAACAACCAGAGGTACTCTTCATGTCAGCTGTACTTCCAGCCCAATCTGAATCAGAGTAACCCACTAGATTGACTTGGTCTCATTGTAAGTACTGAAGTCCAAATTCTATTGTACCCTTCAGATACCTCAATATGTGTTTTGCTGCAACCCAAT
>SNQJ01S0105881.1:3659-30030 GCA_010110895.2 Picea sitchensis | reverse complement strand
GATTTCAATGTGGTTCGATTTGTCATGAAACATTGGATTATCTGAGATCTTCACACAACTTTGGTTACCATAATGAATAATGGTGAAATCCAGCACATGTTCAAATATATCTGCAAGGAACTTATGAAGCCACACTGCTTCACAGATTGTCATACTTAATGCACTGTACTCTGCTTCTGTTGTGCTCAAATCCATAGAAGTTCGTTTCCTGCTACACCAGGAAACCATGGAAGATAACAAAGTGAAGCAACACCTGAAGGTGCTCTTTCTTTCCACTGCACTCCCTACCCAATCAAAGTCAATATATTCCTGCCATATCATATCAATACTGGAAGTATATCTTAGACCATGTCGAACTGTGCCTCGCAAGTATCTCAACACATGCTTCGCAACAATCTAGTGTGTCTATCTCAACTAACTCATAAACTGGCTAAGTGCACTAACTGCATAACAATTATTTGGTCTGGTGTTAACCAAATACATCAGTTATCCAACCAACTGTCTATACAGAGTCAGATCAATTTCGTCATAATTGGAAGAAGACATACTTAGTTTCTTTAGATTCGTCATCATTGGTGTAGTCACGGGCTTCAAGTTTGGTATCTCAAAATTCTTGAATATCTCAACTGTGTACTTCCCCTGACTCAGGAAGATCTCATCAGTTCTCTGCTGCACCTCTAGTCCCAAGAAATAGTGCATCATACCAAGGTCCTTCATCTCAAACTCAGAGGCCAACACATACTTGCATTCAATAATAAGGCTCTCTACACCGATGAGGAATAAATCATCAACGTAGAGGACCAAAATCAAGGACTCACCATTAACAGTCTTGTAGTATAGGCTGTAATTGACAACACTTTTGTTGAAGCCCAAACTCATCAGGTGTCCATCAATCCTTGCATACCAAGCTCGAGGTGGTTATTTGATTCCATACAAGGCCATCTTCAACCTGCACACATGAGACTCCTTCTCATGTATCATGAAAGCATCTGGTTTCTCGATGTATACTTATTCCTTATTCTCTCCATTGAGAAACGTTGTCTTTACATCCATCTGATGTACTCTCTAACCCATGAATGTTGCAGGGGAAATAATCATCTAGATAGAAGTGTATCGAGCAATAGGAGGAGATGTATCCTCATAATCTATTCCCTCCACCTGAGAGAATCCTCTAGCAACAAATCTTGTTTTGTGCCTCTCGATGCTCCCATCAACTGTGTGTTTGATCTTGCAGATCCATTTGGAAGTCACTAGAAACTTCCCTTCGGGTCTTGGAACAATATCCCACACATCATTCTTCATGTTGGATTGATACTCCTCCATCATGACATCTCTTCATACTGGATGACTAGTTGCCTCCTCATAACAATAAGGATAAAAAAATGAATGATGTGGCTCATAGCCATGGCATAAAATGAATCTCTCTAAAGTCTCTTGCTCTCTTGGAAGTTACCATGAGGAGTTGCATGTCCTTCTGCCTCCTACAGATTTTGACGAGCCCATGAAAGTATCTTTCGACCTACTGAAATATCTCTGGAAACATTAACTGGAGCTACAAGATCAATGGGATCAATTGACTCAACTGTCTCCCTCTGAAAGGGAATGTCATCTTGGACCTTAGGTTTCCTCATGAAACCAATGTCTAATACATATCAAGGTTCCCTCATGGACTCAATGTCTCCGAATACATATCGAGGTTTCCTTATGAAACCAATGTCTTGGTTCATTCATCTGACCATCTAAGGCACATCAAGATGAAGTCTACACCATCTTTCTCGTCTGTGTGTTGAAGCCTGGCTACTTAATATGCACCATGTCTCAAATGAAATCCTGCAAGTAGCCTCTGAAGCCTCACTGTTTCCATACGTCCGAAGACAACCTTGCTGAACTCACTGCCTCACTACTTCCATACATCTGAAGACAACCTTGCTGAACTCACTGTCCATACGTAGTAAGACAAGTCCATTATTCATGCAACACGTTCATTGTCAATGTTTAGAATACCATCATTACTTCAATCTTGGTATCTGGGGGAAGCAAAAATGCAATTGGGCATCACAAAATTTGCAACCAATTACCTAGGCAATGACGGTCTCACCCTCAGCTGCACAACTATGAAGCCAATTTCATCGATAGGGATCCGAACTATCTCATGCTTCCAAAATACATGGATGCACACTAGTACATGTACATGTATGAAGATCTGATTAACACTGACAAAACGCGGAGATTCCGACTCATTAATTTCTTGCACAATGAAAATTCCACTAGTCCCCAACGACATCATGAGGTTGGCTGGTGTATTCGCTTCATCACATGAAATGACTATAATTGTTTTTATAGTTGGATGTTTGGTTTCTGTACATCGTGTGGGTGAAGTACATTCTCGGGATTAAGATGGGTCTCTATTAGAAATTCTAGCTGGAGACCAGTAACCCTTTCACCTTTATGTGTGATGACAAGCAAATGAGGGCGATCCATAAAACATAAAACTCTTAATAAACTCACACAAACGTGTGCAACCCTTTTATGAGATTATCACCACGAGCTTCGCCTTACCTCTATTGAGGGCAACCCATTCGACCGGTTTTAAACCCTACTCGTGCTTTTATTAAATCCCACTCCTTTTCCATTATTTTAGGCAAATTGGCACGAAAAGAACACAAATTTGAGCTCAAACTAATAGTAATAGAACACACAATACCGCTATCAGTGCTCTGAAGCGAGAAACCACGAATTTCTTGCACCAAATGGTTATACTGCCTTATTATCTGCGCGTCCTGTAGATGGCAATGCCAACGGGGATCTCAATACATTCACAACTTTGCATCTTGGTTTTTTCGGAGCAAAATACCCGCTGCTCATCCTCTGGACCTTTGCTCAGAAGAAAACCAAACCATTCCAACTGGGATCCCGTTGGTATTCTTGTCAGCATTTTTCATTAACAGGATTCTCGGCTGGGTGGGATTCTTTATGAAATTATTTTCGGGGAACTTGGAACTATATATGGACCCGCCTCCCATATCACTCCCCGTGGTGAAATCCCCTTGTTGGCACATGAAACTAGGGATCACTCGGTGGAAATATCTTCCCCATGGCCCGGGAAGAAGTGATTCCAGCGACAGGGTACATGTTTATCTCTGGTTCGCCTTTTCTACATATCCATAGCTAGCCAATAGACTAAGACCGTGACATCAAAGTCTCATTTCTCACAACTCAAAAACAGAAGAGAAGAACACATAAAAAAAAAATTAGACTTGTTGGATCAAAAAGTGAACTAGATCCATTTATGAGACTCCCTCTGATGGATCATGTGCATTCATCTCTCTCACATTGTTACAACAAAAAATAAAAGCAACTTTCTTTCAGGATCCCGGGCCCTCTCGTGTGGGAGTTAGCCCAGTTTTGCTCTGATACCATGTTGTTGTTCTTCATATAAGATATAATCGATATTTTTATTACAATGATGAGTGTTCCATATATATAGGGAACATAAGGTGACCATCCATGAAATTGCTCATACCATGTTGTTGTTCTCATATAAGATATAACTCATATTTTATTACAATGATGAGTGTTCCATATATATAGGGAATATATGACCATCCACATGAAAGGATGCATCCCTTGAATAATCAATAACTATTTGTTATTACCATTTACTTATTATATAATATATATAATAACCACAATAATTATATTATTAATTATTATCTTTAGAGAATGTCTTCCTCGATGTTGTCTAAACATCAACACTACAATAGTCCACATGTAGTGTTATCTATTCTGTTTTTTGTACGATGTTAATACTAAAGTAGTCTAGATTACAAAAAAGAAGATCAATTTACATACTATTTAGGTTGAAAATATCTTTTTGTTTTGGAGTATGAATTAAAACTATTTTTTATTTGTTAAGAGTTTATCTTCCTCAAACGTAAGGAAATGGGTTTAATAGATTACGGACCACCAACCAATTATTTCAAGTGGTAAGATTTGTTTGCACACAATGATGTCTGTGGACATTAAGGTCTTGAGATTGTATCAATAAAGACTAAATGGTAACTCTTGAGTATTGTAAACTTTTTCTCTTTAGTTTAAAGAAAAAATGAAAAAACAAACAAATTTCATGGTTAGTTAATTGGCTACATTTGTCAATAATAAACAATTTTGAGTCAACTAATAAAAATCAATAAATAATGAAGTTGATGGCTTGAAATCAAACTACATTGAATATAAGCCCTCTAATCAATGTTATATCACATAATATTACAACCTCAAAATTTGGATATTAGTGAGAGGTACGTGATACATACATAGAGAAGTCGATGTAGAGTTGTGAGCTATACTTGCATTGACTCAATTCCATTATCTTAGTGAAGGTAATATTTTTTTATAAAAAAATTAGTTATGTGATCAAATTTATTGAGCCAACACACATAGGTTATACAACCTTACTTATTTTGAAAAAAGAGATATTATCATTTGTGTTTAGACTTTCCTATTCCCTTAAGGGCTTAAAATCTCCAAGTACAATAACTTAAAAATTTGCTATCCCACATTGAAGCAGCATTTATGTTCCACTAAATAAGGTATTTTCCAATTACAATCTTTACTCGGTAGTTGATTAATAACTCTTACACTTGAGCCAACACATATAAGGTTGTACAACAAACTCATTTACTTTGAAAATAGCTTGGATATTATCACTCCCTTTGAAGTAGTGTCTTAATTACTTGAAATTTTCTTGAAAGTAATTACCAATATAAATGTATGATCAGAAAAACATTACCGAAATCATGCACTTCATATAAAGAATATATAACTTTACACCCACCTAGTAGAGATTTCTCCAACACCCTAATTTCACGAGACCAAACAATGCTCAAATGTACACAACAATAATAAATTAGGTTAAAAACTCATTTCCAAAAATATCATTGTCATAATTTGTTATCTCTTTGTTCACCAAATTTTCCAATTAAAGTTTATGTTCTCATTATTAATTCTTTTATCATTCCAATGTCTCATTACACTACCAATTAAAGTGTAACTTTTTTTTTCACGTTAGCTATTTTTACAACTTGTAATTTATATTTAGAGATTTTTTTGTTGTTGTAATTGGTTTAGATGGATTTTTATTCTAACAAAAATACCTTTAACCCTAGATAAATTTTACCTTTTTCACAAGTCATTAATTTCTTTCTTTAAATGTCATTTTTACAAATCATCTATCCATTTCCCCTTATTCTATCTCTTCAAAGTTTCTTTCCCTTATCCTAACTCTTCAAAGTTTCTAGGTTTAAATTTTGATTTTAAAATATTTCATACAATATTGTAAAACAAATTAAAATTATACAAATTATACTTTTGAACTCTGACTTTATAGTTTCAACTATATTCACATTCACCTAGTTCTTACCATTTTAAAAAAGATCAAACTTCCTTGAATACACAATCTCATTAAGCAATATTCCCCAAATCCTTTATTTCAATTCAAATAAATATCTATTTTTATTTTATTTTTCCCATTTTAACAAAAATACCTTTAACCCTAACTAAGTTTTATTCTCTCCCAAGTCATCTATCTCTTTTTCTAAATCAGGTCTCACATTTTTTAAACCAATATACTTCCACTAAACCACCTCTTCCTTTCTTCTTTCTTAAAACTTCAAAATACTTTAACTTTAAATCTTAATCTTTTTAAATATTTCCTATATAATATTGTAAAATAAACTAAATTTATATAAATCATATTTTCAAATTTGAATTTTAATATTTCAACCAAAATCACATTCACCTCATTCTTACCATTCCAATAAATAATCAAACTTTAGTAAATGCACAAGTTCATTAAGGAATATCTTATACCTTCTTATTTCAGCCAAAAATAACATTCACCTTTTTATTCTTTATTAGCCAAACTTCCTTAAAAGCACAACCTCATCCACTTTATTTCAAATAAAGAAAATATCATCTACTTCATCCTAAAGTATCACCCCCATTATCATTTAACCAAATGATCAAACTTCCTTAAAATACATAACCTTATTCACTTTCCAATTTCAAACCTCAATTACTTTCCAATTTTTTAAAATAGCATCTTCACCTTATTCTAAAGAAATATTGTTTATTCTAGTTAAAAGTATCATTTACCCCATTCTCCTTTGTTGGCCATTTAGCCAAAATGATCAAACTTTATGGACAATCTTATTTACTTTCTACTTAAAAAAAATTACCTTACTCTAAAAACAAATATCATTCACTTCATTATTCTTTGTTGGTCATTGAACCAAAAGTTCAAGCTTTCTTAAAATGCACAACTTCATTCATCACTAAACATAATGGTAGCATATATTGTCGAATTAGCAAATATAAGATATAAACAAATGAAACATATATGTGTAAAGAAATGGCTACGTGTAAGAAAATAGCTACATGGTATCCAAATATAATATTAGAAAAAAATGAAAATAGAAAAGTGTAAATAGATGATGATTTGACAATTGTTGAGAGGTTTGCAAAATAATGATTTGACAATTTTCGAGAGGTTGCAAAGTAGGGATACATTTGTGTAGATGTGATCGATATGCAGTATTGATATTCAAATTCGAACCTTTCCAATGGGTAGGTCTCTACCAGGTGGGGATTGACCTCCCGGGTGTATTGCTCGTTCCACTTGGGGTTAAAGTTGTCTATGACAGTACGAGATTGAATATGAATCCACTTTTTCCCATATTTGGAAGCGATTAAGTGGTAATTCTGTGTAAATCAATCCCTTCATCAACTCTCACTCAAATGACTAGGACCGAGGTTGGTCCCAATCCGCTTTTGGAGGTTGATTCAAGTAGCTCTTAGGCAGGTACGGTAGCTATAGACCCGAGCAAAATGATACATAGCACAATAGACATAGTTGTCTACGTCGAAGAGGAATCGTCTTGAAGCATTTATCGTCTTCATTCGAGTTTCTCTTGTCTATTGCCTAGTTCTAGAAATAAACAGAAGAATGACGACCTACCTGTCTTTTCTGGTCTACTAAGTCAAACTGGGAGTGACTGACGGGTAAACGAGAGTGAAAGGGGGTAACCATTGGGTGTGAGGGAACAAATGAATCAATAATCCATCAACCAAATTCCATCAACCAACTAGCAACTGCTCGTAGCCCGCCCGCTTCACTAGCTAAGTGAAACCCATTCACAAGATTCACTCCCCTAATAGTCATTTTTTTTTATAGAGAGCTTCCACCCACAGAGGTGTTCTCCTCCACCCAAGCCGTTAGCCGCAGTTCCATATGAAGAGTCTCGACGTAGCAGATTCAAATCCAAAGCACGGGCCTGGAGAGCCATAACCTGTTCACTTTTGCCCATATTTGGAAACATAGTATGCATAAGTTACACATTGTTTGTCGTTGGATTTTATGGGCACAAGATTCTTGGACCCCAAGAATTCCCACCTCGAGAAAATCGACTGTCGGTTTCCAGAGTTGCTTGGCGGTGGGGCGGACAACGTTGGTGAGTTGTGTGGCCTTGTCAAGAACATGGTAATCCCGTTTAATCAAAGGCCGAGATTAATCCTTCCTTTGAATTTGCTATAGTCGCCATTTTCTCCTTCATCTTATTTTTTCCAAGATTAACCCAACGTGGAGCTCACCTACATGCATCCGTAACTCCCCGACGGTCGTTAAGGAAAATAATGCAGCATGCCTGGCCAAGCTCTCGCTTTGGCGTGGACCCACACAATCTTGGCAGCTAATACCACATCAAGCCCTCGGTTCATCGACCATCCAACAGTAACGACCAGCCAGACTCGACCAACCTCGATTTAGCTCCTTCCATCAAGCCTCGCGTCTCGCCACACGTTATAGCATTATGTTTTCTACCAGCTTCGAGTGATTTCGACCAACCTTGGTTTAGTTCGTCAAGACTAAGTTTTAGCCACCACAGGTTCTAGCATCACAGGTTCGACCAACAAGCAGCAAGAGAGATATCGATCAGTTCATCGATTTGTATTCTTTCAGTCCCGCACTTGCTCCCCCGTTGAGGGAGGAGAAATGAAAGAAGAAGTGAAGCGTCCCGTGCTCTGTGCACTAGCAGTTTTGGTGATGTTAACCGTGGGATTTCGGTTCGCTGATGCTAACGAAAGGCTCTGCAACAAAAAAAACCAGATCCTCCTTCCAAAATGGGTTATTGCTTTAGTTTGTGGAAACTTGGGTATTAAAACACTAAGAGCCTAGCTAGCCTTCATGCCTAGTTTTGCATTGCGCTCTTTTCTTGTGGCTAGGATAGAATTGATTTTAGGTTGAGCGAGCAACTGCTTTCTCCCTTTTAGCTAGGGTACCTGGGTGGGGCGCTACATGCAGATCTTGGTGGAAGTCGTCGGGATTGAGAGTCAGAGAATGGGAGATGGAGCTTGATAGATAGGAGCCAACTAGCTTTGTGAAGAAAGTGCTCAATCATATTTTCCACTGTGATGCCGAGTTTGGGAAAGCGCGCATTTCCACCTCGAGAGGAGGGAAAGGTCGTGTATTTGCATGTTGCATGCCTAAACGGTTGCTACCTTTGCTTGCATGTTGCAGTTACCTTAAGCGTTGCCACCTTACCTTCCTTTGCTTGCATGTTGTAGATACCTTAAGCACTGCCACCTTACCTTCCTTTGCTAGTGTCTATCACCTTTGCAGGAGGTCTTCAAGATTTTCCTTGATCTAAGAGCACCTTTGCCAAAGGTCTTTGGAAGATTAAATGTTAGTGAATGCGAGTTTTCATTTTGTAACGTTATCGATTACTATATAGATGCCTTCAATAGGTATAATAAAGAAAGTAACATTCAACTCATTTTCATGGGCATGCTTGACCATTTAACCAAACGGTCAAAACTTAGAAATGATCAAACTTTAAAATAACATTCACCTCATTTTCATGGGCTTCACCATTTAACCAAATGGGCACAACTTAGAAATGATCAAACTTCCATAAATGCACAACCTCATCAACACAATATCCTTCACTTTGTTAAGAAGGAACAACATTTTTGGTTTGTACAACTAGAAAAAACTAATAATAGAGTGCAAATAATTTTGATATATTAGCATTTCATAAATTTCATTGATTTTTTTTTGTTTGTTAATTTGTGCAGACTCCCAAGGACAACTCACAGGTTGAGAAACCGCTGACTCGTGGGCATCTAAGCTTCGCCAAAATCACCCTCCTGGGATCGTGACCACAGCCACACCAACCCTTAACATGGTTGATTTTGTCCCCGCTAGGTTTGAACAAGTGACTTTAACATCACTGAGTGGTTTAACAACACACTCCATCGAATCGCCCTACACCTCGGGGACTAAATTTCATTGATTTTAATATATATATACCTTTTATTTTTCTTAAATGAAGTAATAATTACCTTAAGATCATTACTAAATTGGTAGTCTACAAATGTATATATTATACATACTTTATCGTTTTTAGATTTGAACGCAGACTTTATAAGAAAACATAGTAATTTTAACCATTAAACCTACCAAACATATAGTAGAAAAAATTAGATATTGAATTATGTTGAAAGTTTTAAGTAGTCCATTTATTAATGATAAAAAAGAGTATTTAAATAATGAGTAAATAAAATATAAAATATGAGATATCCTTTGTAAAAATAAAAGGAAAATAATTTTTAAAAGGGCCCATTGGAAAAATGGTAAGAAAGTAACTTAAAAAAACCAAATAATTCGAAGTTTTGAAGAATTTAAAGGAATTTAAGTTATGGTAGACATTGTATTTTTATATTTATTTAATATTTTATTTTTACCATCTTTGTATTAAAAATATTAAAACATTTTTAAATATTAAAATAATAATATAATTGTCAAAAATAAATTTAAATATTTTCATTTGAAATTATTTAAATTAATTAAAAAAGTTATGTATTCTCAAAAATTCAAGAAAAATTAAAAAAAATAAGGAAGAGAAGTTAAAAAATTTAAAAATATGAAGAAAGTTAAAAACATTTTTAAATATTAAAATAATAATATATTTTTTTTTTTTTTTTTTTTTTTTTTTTTTTTTTTTTATAATTTAAATTAATTAAAAGTTATAGTATTCTAAAGAATTCAAGAAAAAATTTAAAAAAATAAGGAAGAGGAAGTTAAAAAAAGTTAAAAATATGGAGAAAGTTAAAATGATTAAAAAGGGTGGGGTAGGGAAATATTAGAGAAAAAAAAATAGAAAAAGTTAAAAAATATTTAAAAGTTATTAAAAGTTAAAAATAAAAAGTTAAAATGATTAAAAAAATTACATGGAAAAGAATTCAGGAAAAAAAGTTTAAAAAAGTAAGAAAGAGAAATCTAAATATGTAACAAGAAAAAGATGTTAAAGAAAAAAGGAGGAAGCTTCAAAAAATAAAAAGAAAAATAAAGGAAAAAAGAGAAATGAAGGAGTTTAAAAAATTTAAAAGTAAAAAAGAAGAAGTTAAAATGATTAAAAAAATCTTAACTATTAAACTATCCCACTATATAGTAGAAAAATTGGATATTGAATTATAACGATGGTTTTAAGTAGTCACTCCACTTATTATCGGAAACAAATAACATTTGAATAATGATAAAAAAGAGTATTTAGGTAATGAGTAAATAAAATATAAAATATGAGATATCCTTAGAAAAATGAAAAGAAAGTTTTAAAAAATAATGAAAAGTAAAAAAAAATTAAAAAGTAAAAAAGAAAAGAAGTTTAAAAAAATAAAATAAAAAAAATTGAAGGAAAAAGAAAAAGGAAGGAATTTAAATTTTTTAAAAGTGAAAAAAAGTAGTTAAAATAATTATAAAAATTATTTTTTTTAAATTTTAAAAAAAAAATTCAACAAAAATTTTAAAAGTAAGAAAAAAAGAGTTAAAAAATAAAAAAGATATTAAAAAAGTTAAAAAAAAAAGAAAACAAAATTAAAAAGTAAGAAATAAGTTAAAAATTAAAAGATATTAAAAGAAAGAAGCAAAGCAAGAAAGTGAAAATACCAAAATATAGTAAAAGCTGAAAAAGAAAGAAAGAAAGAAGGAAGTAGGAGTTAAAATGAATTAAACTCACAACTATTCATTTCTCGACAACTATAGAGGATGGAAGTTTTTTTGTTAATCCAAAAGAAAACTCCTTGTATTCATATTCTTAATATATATTAATTTACTTGTTTATGATGGGAGACATTATTTAGCTTAACTAAATGTAAGTACTAATTCCTTATATATCGCTAAGGGCTGATTAAGCTAACGTTCAAATAATATTTTATTATAGAGAGAATTAAAATAGAGTATCCATGCACATGAATTTACATGAATTTTTAGATAATATTCAAATTAATTCTGTTTTATAGTTGGGAGATTTTCTTGAAAAAGTGCTTCATAAGAAGACAAGAATTTTTTGGTTGGTTGCGCAATTTAAATATTGAATGAAGTCACATTGCGTCTTGTAAACTTGTCGATTGGGCGCTTGGATATAGTCTTATTATACTTTTGACACTTAATTTGGTCTCCTACTGCGTTGTATTTTTCAAAGGGTTCAACATGTTGCTTAGCTGGTTACCGGCCACACCTGGCTGCCTTGTGATCTATTACGATTCTAATGAGGATCATTGCACTCCTATCGTATAGATGTAAATGATAACCCAGCTCGAAGTTTTAGGCTTCCCATGTGGGCGTGAATGTTCGCTTAATTGATGTTGGTACTTGAGTTCGTAACTTTAATACAATTGGCTGTCTTGCTTTGTGTCATGGGTCAAGTTTATCCGCCTACACGGTGATGTTTCGTCTGCTGTTTGATGTGCTAGTACGACGGGTCATTGTTGTTTGTTGCCTAAATGTAAGTTGTGTTCGCCATCAAGTCATGTTGATTAATTGTTGTCACTGATTTCCCTCCTGCTTAAAACAAAAAAAGTTACTTGCTTTGGCGCCGCATGTAGTCAGAATGATTGGGGTCGCTTGATCATAAAAAGGAAACCAAGCCGAGGTTCCTCGAAGTTGTGTTTCTTTTCGTAAGTAGGACCTCCACCTTGGGAAACCAACCTAGTCCTACCATATCCAGTTTTTGACAGTATAAGCATAACATACATGAAAAGGATAAACAAAATTACAGTAATAGAAGTTGAGATTGACATAGGATTGACCCAACTAACTTGACAATAGACTAACAAGACACTAGTCCAGGACAATGACGTATTTATTTCCACCATCCTCCTGGCTCTTGTTATCATCCTTATTGGAGATCGTGCGAGTCTTCTTGATATGGGCTAGCGCACTGTGTCCGTCGGCTGGCGTGATGTCCAAGTGATGGACGTAGCGCAGGTAGAGGTGGAATTGAGCAACCGAGCGTTCCATCTTTGCTTTCTGGTCTGTCTCGACCTCAATTAGCAGTCTGGTAATGGTTTCTAGACTGCTGAGGCATCTCAAGATTTCATTCAACAATTTCGTGTGTTCCTTATTATTCTCACGTCTGGCATCCTCCCTTTCTGAACTCACTTTGCCAATCAACATCTTTGTTTGTCACGCCATCTCCATCATTTTGTGTTAGAGGGTTTCCCTAGGCTACGTAGCTCCTGGGTCGCCAATCACCTCGACAAAGCATCCCAAGTTTGCCTTTGCTTTCGCTGATTTCCGTTGGAGGGATATGTGGTCCATTTTTCACCCCTCCTCGTAATGCCAATTCCTCCCATGTTGCCATTTTTCATGTTCTGTCCGTCAGGGGAATTCTAAAATATTTGGTTGGGAGAGTTTTATGCTCAAACCCCAAAATATTTGCTAGGTTCCTTTCGATTGCTGGGTTGGTATTGAAGAAATATATCGGATTTGGAGCGATTGATCTCAGCTCCCGAGGCTTCCCAAACTCTTCTAAGATTCTTTTGTATTTTCTCACTTACTTGGACCGCGGTGTGCCATAGTAATGTGTCATCAACGAACCAAGAAAGGTGGAGGTAGGGCAACTGGTTGTATTTAATGCCTTTATTTTACTTCGTTGCAAATATTGCAATTTTTATATTCTACTCCAGTCCCATCATCAGGATGAACATGAAAGGTGATAGCGAGTCTCCTTGTCCAGCGCCTCTTGAAGGCCTGAAGGGTTTGGTTGGGGCTCCATTTATTAGCAACGAGAAAATTGTCGTTGAGACTAGACTGAAAATCCAGTTGATCCAGTATTGCGCAAAGCCAAAATCTTCCAAAGTCTTGACCATAGTGCTAGCTTATTTTTTCATAAGCCTTCTCCAGATCTAGTTGGATTGTCATCCCCCCTTTCCTTTGGGTTTTCAGCGTGTGTATCAGCTCATGGGCATGGATGATGTTGTCCAAAATCACGCCTTCTACAAAACCGGGCCTCGCTCCTCGAAAATCGAGTGTGGGTAGTAGTGGTTTCAATCTATTGGCTATGAGTTTTGAGATTATCTTGTAAACCACATTGCATAATGCTATGGGTCTGTAGTGGTCTGGGTTCCTTGCTTCATTTTCTTTGGGATTAGAGTAATCATTGTAGAATTTAACACTTTCAATATGGAGATTGAACATATGGAATCTTCCACCACCCCACAAACATCATGTTTTACCACATCCCAGCAGGATTTGAAGAAATCCAATCCGCTGTGAATGCATCTAGGCTTGGGGATTTTCCATTGGGCATCTCCTCGACCACTTGGTCAATTTCCTCCCAGAAGGAAGGGTTTTGTTTAGATGATATTTTGTTCCTTCTGTGAATTCAGCCTTGGATGTACCGGTTATCCTTTGTATGGCCTTCGCTCAGTCTTTAAGGTTCCTGGGCTATCCCATTGCAATGGTTTTCCAGGATGTTTTCGATCTCCTTGTGGGACTCTCTCGATCCCATCCCTATCCTCAATTTTGTGGATTTTGTTGTGGGTTCTTCTAGCAATGGTCCTTCGATGAAAAAACCTTGTATTTCATTCACCTTCCTTTAGCCACCACCTGATTATGGAATTTTGGTGCCATAAAGTCTCCTTCCCACGGGTATCTTTCTTCCCATTCTTGGTTCAATTGGAGCTTTTCTTTTTTTCGATCCTTTGTATAACCCATGTCTATGCATATTTCTTTGAGGTTCTCTATTCTGCCTCTCAATAATTTTTCTTAGTTTCTGTTTCCAAAGATTTCCTTGTTACACTCCTTGAGTTTTGCTATGTTTGATGTACCGAAGTTTCTTATAAAGTTTGAACATCCTTGTCCCTTGTTAAGGTTGTAGCTCCCGCCACCAATGGTTGATGTTATCCTTGAAGGTGGGATGTTCAATCCACTTATCGATCTCTAAAGGTCTATTGCATTTGAAGTTTGTTTCCTGCTTGACCGGCTAGCGGTTCCAACTCCCCCCATAGAAGGATGCTACGCCTAAAGTTAAAACTCAGAGGGATGATGGACTCACACCAAGAATCTATCTAGCCTCATTGGTATTTGATGTTGATTTATCTGTTTGTTGTTCCATGTGAATCCCATTCATTACCGGTTTTGATGTCCACCATCTCCAATCAGGTCAATGAAAGCTAAAAGTCTTCCGCATCTCTCTATCCGGGCCTGGTGCCTCCTTTTTCTCTTCACAAGTGTCGGATGATGTTAAAGTCCTACCAAGATCCAAAGTGGGAGGTTGGCCGGAACAAGATTTTAGGTTTTATAGGTCTAGGAGCATTCTCTCTCTCTCTTCCAACATTTAATTCATACATATTAGTGTATAGAATCACCTCCTGCGTTACCTATGATTTGCATGTTAACCGAAGTGTGTGTCTGGTGGCTTCAACTGCTAGTAGATTCATCACTGTGGGTTCCATAGAGTGAGAATACCGCATGCCATCTCCTGTCCTTCAACAACCAACAACATCTTGTACTTGCCCATTGTTTTGTCGATTGTTTCCATCTCTATCTACAATAGATTTTTGTTCTTTGGATGAAACAGGTCCCATTTCAGCCCTTCCTCAGTCTGCTTTTAAGGATTCTTTGTTTTCATGGGATGTTTAGGGTTCTAATATTCCATGTTATAATCTTCATTTAAACATGTGTGTAGTTGGAAACATTTTGATCTTAATGAATTTATTTGTGGCTCCTAGTTCCTCAGAGGGCTATGTTGTTTGGATTTCCCCGCCTTTCTTCCTCTTCTCAAGATATTCTGGTGAGAGTTGTGGTTGTCCCCAACCTGCTTTGATTCTTAGGTGTCCCATGTCCGCGTGCGTGTGCTTGAGCCCTATGGATTTTGCTTCCTCCCTTAGGGGGAATAGGTATTGGATGCGGTCTAGTTGCTCCATTGGTACATTGTTTACGCCCTACCTTTTCCATCAGTTCATTATATCGGGGAGATCTACTCCCTTTGCATCATCTCCGAGTTTATCTGCATCACCTCGCTTTGCAGGTCATTTCCGCTCGTCAGCCTCCATACATGGTCGTGGTTGGTATCTCCGGGTTTCTCCATCCATGGGAGTTGTGCTACCCCCCTGCCCCATCTTATTTCTTTGATTGTTTGTGTTCTCATTTGTGGCTTGGGCCTTAGCTTATTTAGATTTTTTCTTTCCTTTCTTCCTTTCCCTTTAGATTTTGTGGTCCCGCCCATTCCATTCTGGGGTCCCGGCTTCCGCATTGCTTTCCGCTGGGTTTTAGTTGGTTTCTTGTTTACTGTCAGTGGTCTGGCTTGATAAAACCTTTCTCTCATCCCGCCGTATTTTGGTTTTTCCGCCTTTGTTTTTTATTAAGAGGGAATTTTTTGATTGGGTGTCCATGTTCATGGCATCTTTTTCATATGAAAGGGATCTGTTCTTGTAATCAGTCAAGCTTGGACCATTCTCATCCCCTCACTCCAAGTGGATTCTGGGAGTTCCTCTGAAACATCCATCTCTATGTAAATCCTTGCATAGGAGGTATATACCCCTTTTAGGGTTGCTTCCGATATCTTCACATATTTTCCCACCATTGTCAGCAGAGGTACAAGAGTCTAGCGTGTAGAGAGTAGCCACATCCATACATGTACATTTTTTGAAGGTTTCTTTTTCTGGGTAGAAGTTTTCCTTCCATGGCCATATCTATAGTCCTGCTGAGGCGTGGAAGTACTCTCAAAAGACTTTGTCCCCAGTATCCCTCCAAATTCATGAATACCGGTCAGGAAGAAGACTTTCTAACCTAGGATTTCCACTTCCCATTTATTTCCTAATGATATATTATCCAGCTTAACGTTTTCAGGTGGGCTACATCACAAACTTGTATATTAGTGCATGCATCTTCATCCAGTCCCTATATAGTTAAGTGCTTAGGGTCTTCCAAAGTATTACCTTTGGGTATTAGTAAGAGCTATTTTACACGGGTTGCTCTTCACCGAGAGATTGGGTTCCTGTCTTAAGGCCGCCTTCCTGTTTCCTTCCTGCGTTCTTCCCCATGCGCCTTTTTTTCGAATGTTGTTTTCCTTATTTTTGTCATGAAACTGTAGGTGCTCATCAATGTTCCTGAAACACCTCATGTCTTCCTCGCCCACCACTACCTCTTGTATGAGGGGGTTCCATTACCTCCCCCTTTGGTAAATCTGCCATGTTATGTCATGGTTCAGGACTCCTAAACTCCTCGGTTGTTCCAATGATCTACAAGAATCTTAATGGTACTTGTCATACTTTTTAGCCTTCATATTTTTCCTTGTCCTAAAGATAGGTCGAAGTTTGCATTGGGGTCAAGCATATTAAAAGAAAAATATGAAAATCTTGTTGCAACATTTTTGGAATTAAACTGTGTGAATAATTTTGAAACATCCAATGTTTTATGTGGATACTCCACCCATCGTGGACAAATGAAGCTTTGGAATGGAAAAGAGTGTTGGGAGATGTAAATAAATAATACGGGAGAGGTGAGATGATCATTGAAGAAAGGAGCGAAAGGAAAAGGAAGGGGGGTTAATTAATTCGTCGTTAAGATGTGGATAATAAATTTAGTCGTTAGGAAATTCAATTAAATAAAATAATTATCCATTAAATAAGAGAATGAAATTAAAGATTAAATAACATTAGAATATAAGGTTATATGCAAGAGACCTAGGTAAAGAGAGAGAATCAACTCCAAAGGTTCCAACAAAAGAAACATAAAAAATTAAAAAACTAGAGAAAAGAGGGCCAGGGATTAAGAAGAAGGTTACCGAGGAGTAAAGGAAGAACTCAAAAATCAAAACCAAAATAAAGTAAAAATTTAGGTTTCTAGAAGTCAGAAGGTGATGAATGGTAGGCTTCCAAGATATTATTTATATCCATTCTCGATTAAATTATCTTTATGTTTTTCACTTCAATATCCTCTTGAATGACGTGTGAGGTGTAGTAAGGTTTTGAGGAAAGAATTTTTGTTTGGTCGAAGAAAATGAGGTTTTTTATATTTAAAGGAATGCTCGACAATACTAGATTTAAAGATGTGATTATGTGTGGTGTCAACAATATGTTCTTTGAGGCAAACTTTGAATGATCTGCCGGTTTGGTCAATGTAGGATTTGCCACACCTAAAAGGTGGAATTTGGTAGACTCCTGGGCAATTCAGAATAATTGTTTAAGCGTTTTATAGGGTTTTATTTTATTTTTGGCTAAGATTTTAGAAATTTGACTAGTGTTGCCATGAATATAGGGTAGAGAAAGGAGAGGAGAGTTCAAGGTGGAGAGGAGAGGAGAATTTATAATACATTTGTGGCCAAGGAAGCTTGCTGATTTGAGATAGAGTAATCCATTACAAAGGCCTCTTTGCTATGTGCCTTGATCGAGGAACTGAGCATTTAAGATACACCTGGCTCAAGAAATGAGAGTTTTGAAGTATCAACTAATTTTTGAGTTGGATGACATTTTGTCGGCACAAAGGTATCATTCATGGTCTCTTTCCCGTGAACTTGGTGGGTGAGAGATCCATCATGAAGGTTGGAAATAAGAACATCTAGAAGGGAAGAGAATTATCCATTTATGTTTCAATAGTAAACTTAATATGGGGGAAAATTCTATTATGATGGTTGAGAAAAGAGAGGAGGGAGGAATGGCCATGAGACCAAAAAAACAAAGGTGTCATTTGACAAATTGGAACCAACATTTTGGTTTGAGATGCTAGGAGTTTATGGCCATAGTTTCAAAATGTTCCATAAAAAATGTTAGCCATGAATGGGGATAAGGAAGACCCCATGGATGTACCTTATATTTGTTCATAGCAGGTCCCTTTGAAGGTGAAGAATGTAGAGTTTAGATAAATTTGATTAAGGTTAAGGGTTTTGTGGTCAACAAGTTTGGAGATTAAGTCAATAGCTTCAGGAATTGGAATTTTGGGGAATAAAGAAACAACATACTAATTGGTCATGATGTCACGTTCGTCTAGGTGAAGATTATTCATTTTGTGAATGAAATAAATGGATTCCTTAATGTAGGAAGGGGTGTTACCAATGAAGCACTGAAGTTTGTCGACCAAAAACCAAGATAAAGCATGGGTGGAAGCTCCAATAACATTGACTATAAGTTTGAGAAGAATAGTTTTTTTTATATATAAATTTAGATTGTTCTTAGATTTATGAATTTTAAGTTATTCATAAATTTTATAAAAATATTAAAAATTATTAAATCATTCATTTTATTTATAAAATTAATTATTCATACTTTTAAGAATGTTGAGAAACTAATGTTATTTTCAAATTTCTATGTTTGATTTTCTTATGTTTTTTTTTTTAAAATCTTTACAAACATTAACACAATATAAACTAATCAATAAATCTTTACAAAATATTAATTTGAATCAAATATTAATTGAATGATGTTATTTTCAAACTTCTATGCTTGATTTTCTTATAATTTTTTCATGTCTCATTTTCTTATTTTTTTAAATTCTTAGAAACATTAACACAATATAAACTAATCAATAAATATAAAATATTAACTTTATATAACCAACCATATATTGGAAGTAATTGTTTCTATAAATCTAACAAAACATTAACTTATATAAACCAATCCATAAGGTTGAAGTAATTCTTAGAAACATTAACACAATATAAACTAATCAATAAATCTTTACAAAATATTAACTTGATGTAAACCAATCCATAAGGTTGAAGTAATTGTTTTCATAACGAACACAACATTAACTTATATAAACCAATCCATAAGGTTGAAGTAATTGTTTTTATAATGAGCAAAATAAGGATAAGGCCAATCATGATTTAATTTGGCTTTATAAAATATAGAAATGAGTATAAAGAGTGATACGATTCAATTTTAACAGGCGGATAGATTAGATTCTTTATAATCCATGGGAGATATAAAAGATATAATTTTATTCCGCTATTAAAATGAGAGAGAAAGCTTTTGGTTTTGGAGTATGTTTAAAATTATTTTGAATGATTAAAGTTCATCTCTTTAAATATAATGAAATAGGTTAATGGTCCAAGACTCAGGTATGTGGCAGGGAGAAATGAATATTTATTATTAGCAAGTTATTTATGGTTAGGTTTGTTTGCACACAATGATGTCTTTACACGTCAAGATCTTGAAATTGTATCAATAAAGTTAGGATGATAACTCAGTATTGTAAACTTCTTATTCTATTTTGAAAGAAATGAAAACAAACCAAATTTTGTTTTAATAGTAAATTGGCTACATTTTTCAATAATCAACTAGATTTTGAGTCAACTAATAAATCAATAGATAATGGGATTGATAGCTTGAAATCAACCACATTAAATATAGGCCCTATAATTAATGTTATCTCCTCTATTACAACTTCAAAATTCACATAATGAATGTGAGAGATATGTGATCATACATAAAGAAATCCTATAATCAATAGGCCCTATAATCAATGTGAGCACTACACGATACATACATAGAGATCTATCACCCCAAACCCACCAATGCAACGCCCATCCCAACTCCACCCTAGGAACAAACTTCTTTGAGCCAACACATATATGTATGAGGTTATACAACAACCCCATTTATTTTGAAAATATGGATATTATCATTTGTTTTTGAGACTTTTGTAATGTCTTGAGGACTTAAAATATTCAAGTAGGCCATATCCAAGTGCAATAAATTAAAAATTTTCTATCCCACATCGAAGCAACATCTCTATTCCACTAAATAATGTGTTTTGCAATTACAATCTTTGCTCAATACCACTAAGCATAATGTTGATTAGTAGCTCTTACACTTGAGCCAACCAGAGCTCAACTTGATGTTATGAGGGTAACCACAAACTTCCAACTTTAATTTTACGAGGATACCAAAAGGGAGGTTGATAGTATGGAGTAGAAAGTAAAAATGTGGAGACAACAACTCACCAAGGAGCAGTTGTTTCTTTAAAGATTGGATTCCAGTTGATTCTGGATATTCCCGCAGTTGCCTTCATCACACAAGTTGTTGAGGAGAAGGGAAACCAACAAAATGCCATATTGGGCAAGTTGCATGTCATGAATAAAAAAATTGATGTTCTCTGCAGGGAATATTCAATATTGAAATTTATGTCAACACTCTTGCAGACTTTCAAGGCACTCCTATGGAGAACACCAACCTATCCCAACTTATGAAGGTCCTCCTTCCAATCCCATCCTAGTGGATAAGGATCCAAAGGAGCAGAACTACAAGGTAGGCTACCTAAAGCAAGAGGATGGACCTCTAGTATAATCTTTCTTGTTAATCTTGATATATATACAAAGGGAGCAACAATTACCCTCTAGACCACTGGTTTATGTTTATTTCTTATGTTGATAGGTGGATAGGGGTAAGACAATTATGTTTCATTTTTCTAATTATAGAAGACAACAAACACGCCTCTCATGCATTAATGATTTTTGTACATGGAAAAAATGATCATACATTGTCACCATGTGGTTCCTACTCCCAAGTGGTAGGCCACATGTAGTGCTTTTTTTTTTATATATGATTTTTTTGTACTCATATTAATACTAAAGTAGTCTAGATTACAAAAAAGAAGAAGATAAATTTACATATTATTTAGGTTTAAAATATCTTTTTGTTTTGGAGTATGAATTAAAACTATTTGTAGTCACAGAGTTTATCTTCCCTCAATCAGAAGGAAATAAGGTTAATAGCATCTAGACCCAAAGGTATGTAGAAAGGTAGGAGTGGAAGCATGTCCCCTTACTGCACCACCAACAAATTATTTCAAGTGGTCAAGGTTTGTTTGCATGCAATGATGTCTCTGCACATCAAGGTCTTGAGATTGTATCAATAAAGGCTAGGTTGGTAACCTTGAGTATTGTAAAATATTTCCTACTTTGAAAGAAAAAATGAAAGACAAACCAAGTTTTTTTGTAATAGTTAATTGGCTACATTTGTCAATAATTAACAATTTTGAGTCAACTAATGTTAATTAGGATGATGAGTTGATGTTCTGGAAATCAACTACACTGGCTATTAGGCCCTCTAATCAATGTTATATCTCATATTATTACAACCTAAAAATTACATATAAGTGAGAGGTACGTGATACATACATAGAGAAGTCACATTAAGATGTAGAGTTATGAGCTATACTCTAGTATTGATCAATTCCATTACTTAGAAGTAGGTTATTTTTTTATAAAAAAATTAGTTATGTGATCAAATTTATTGAGCCAACACACATATAAGGTTATACAAGACCCCATTTATTTTGAAAAAACAGATATTATCATTTGTTTTTGAGACTTTCCTCATGCCTTAAGGACTTAAAGTCTCCAAGTGCAATAAATTAAAAATTTGCTATCCTACATTGAAGTAACATCTATGTTCAACTAAATAAGATATTTTCCAATTACAATCTTTGCTCAATACCACTAAACACAATGTTTTGCTCGGTACCACTAAACACAATGTTGATTAATAACTCTTACACTTGAGCCAACACATATAAGGTTGTACAACAAACTCATTTACTTTGAAAATAGCTTGGATATTATCACTCCCTTTGAAGTAGTGTCTTAATTACTTGAAATTTTCTTGAAAGTAATTATCATTATAAATGTATGATCAGAAAAACATTACCGAAATCGATGCACTTCATATAAAGAATATATAACTTTACACCCACCTAGTAGAGATTTCTCCTAATACCCTAATTTCACGAGACCAAACAATGCTCAAATGTACACAACAATAATAAATTAGGTTAAAAACTCATATTTCCAAAATATTGTCATAATTTGTTATCTCTTTGTTATTCTAATTTTTCCAATTAAAGTTTTCAATGTTAGCTATTTTTACAACTTGTAATTTATATTTGGAGATTTTTGTTGTTGTTGTAATTGGTTTAGATGGATTTCTTTTACTTATTATTATTTTTTATTCTAACAAACTAACCTTTAACCTCTAGATAAATTTTTATCTTTTCATGTAAAGTGATGTCAATTTTCTTTAAATGTCATTTTTACAAATCATCTATCCATTTCCCCTTATTCTATCTCTTCAAAGTTTCTTTCCCCTTATCCTAACTCTTCAAAGTTTCTTTGTGTTTAAATTTTGATTTTTTAAAATATTTCATATACAATATTGTAAAACAAATTAAAATTATACAAATTATATTTTTTGAACTTGAATTTTGTAGTTTCAACTATATTCACATTCACCTAGTTCTTACCATTTAAAAAAAGATCAAACTTCCTTGAATACACAATCTCATTAAGCAATATTCCCCAAATCCTTTATTTCAATCAAAGTAACATTCACCTTATTTTTATTTTATTTTTCCCATTTTAACAATAGTACCTTTAACCCTAACTAAGTTTTATTCTCTCCCAAGTCATCTATCTCTTTTTCTAAATCAGGTCTCACATTTTTTAAACCAATATACTTCCACTAAACCACCTCTTCCCTTTCTTCTTTTCTTAAAACTTCAAAATACTTTAACTTTAAATCTTAATCTTTTTAAATATTTCCTATATAATATTGTAAAATAAACTAAATTTATATAAATCATATTTTCAAATTTGAATTTTAATATTTCAACCAAAATCACATTCACCTCATTCTTACCATTCCAATAAATAATCAAACTTTAGTAAATGCACAAGTTCATTAAGGAATATCTTATACCTTCTTATTTCAGCCAAAAATAACATTCACCTTTTTATTCTTTATTAGCCAAACTTCCTTAAAAGCACAACCTCATCCACTTTATTTCAAATAAAGAAAATATCATCTACTTCATCCTAAAGTATCACCCCCATTATCATTTAACCAAATGATCAAACTTCCTTAAAATACATAACCTTATTCACTTTCCAATTTCAAACCTCAATTACTTTCCAATTTTTTAAAATAAAGAAAATATCTTTCACCTTATTCTAAAGAAAGTATCATTGTCTCATTCTAAAGAAAGTATCATTTACCCCATTCTCCTTTGTTGGCCATTTAGCCAAAATGATCAAACTTTATGGACAATCTTATTTACTTTCTACTTAAAAAAAAAACAATTACCTTACTCTAAAAACAAATATCATTCACTTCATTATTCTTTGTTGGTTATTGAACCAAAAGTTCAAGCTTTCTTAAAATGCACAACTTCATTCACTAAACAAGGCTACGTGGTAGCATATACTTGTCGAATTAGCAAATATAAGATATAAACAAATGAAACATATATGTGTAAAGAAATGGCTACGTGTAAGAAAATTACTACATGGTATCCAAATATAATATTAGAAACAAATGAAACATGAAAGTGTAAATAGATGATTTGACAATTGTTGAGAGGTTTGCAAAATAATGATTTGACAATTTTCGAGAGGTTGCAAAGTAGGGAGACATTTGTGTAGAAGTGATCGATATGCAGTGTCGATATTCAAATTCGAACCTTTCCAATGGGTAGGTCTCTACCAGGTGGGGATTGACCTCCCGGGTGTACTGCTCGTTCCACTTGGGGTTAAAGTTGTCTATGACAGTACGAGATTGAATATGAATCCACTTTTTCCCATATTTGGAAGCGATTAAGTGGGAATTCTGTGTAAATCAATCCCTTCATCAACTCTCACTCAAATGACTAGGACCGAGGTTGGTCCCAATCCGCTTTTGGATGTTGATTCAAGTACGGTAGCTATAGACCCGAGAAAAATGATACATAGCACAATAGACATAGTTGTCTACGTCGAAGAGGAATCATCTTGAAGCATTTATCGTCTTCATTCGGGTTTCTCTCGTCTATTGCCTAGTTCTAGAAATAAACAGAAGAATGACGACCTACCTGTCTTTTCTGGTCTACTAAGTCAAACTGGGAGTGACTGACGGGTAAACGAGAGTGAAAGGGGGTAACCATTGGGTGTGAGGGAACAAATGAATCAATAATCCATCAACCAAATTCCATCAACCAACTAGCAACTGCTCGTAGCCCGCCCGCTTCACTAGCTAAGTGAAACCCATTCACATGCTTCACTCCCCTAATAGTCATTTTGTTTTTTATAGAGAGCTTCCACCCACAGAGGTGTTCTCCTCCACCCAAGCCGTTAGCCCCAGTTCCATATGAAGAGTTCCGACGTAGCAGATTCAAATCCAGTGTCGGCTGGAGAGCCATAACCTGTTCACTTTTGCCCATATTTGGAAACATAGTATGCATGTGTTACACCACATCTGTCGTTGGATTTTATGGGCACAAGATTCTTGGCCCCAAGAATTCCCACCTCAAGAAAAACGACTGTTGTTTTCCAGAGCTGCTTGGCGGTGGAGCTGACAACGTTGATGAGTTGTGCAGCCTTGTCAAGAACATGGTAATCCCGTTTAATCAAAGGCCGAGATTAATCCTTCCTTTGAATTTGCTATAGTCGCCATTTTCTCCTTCATCTTATTTTTTTTCAAGATTAACCCAACGGGAGCTCACCTACATGCGATCTGTGCACCTCTCGACGACGTTAAGGAAAATACGAGCATGCTCAAGTGTTTCCTCGTTTTATGGACCTACACAATCTTTGGCAGTTAATACCACATCAAGCCCTCGATTCATCGACCATCCAATAGTAACGACCAACCAGATTCGACCAACCCTGATTTAGTTCCTTCCGTCGAGCCTCACGTCTCGCCACACGTTATAGCATTATGTTTTCTACCAGCTTCGAGTGATTTCGACCAGCCTCGGTTTAGTTCATCAAGCGTAACGTTTAGCCACCACAGGTTCTAGCATCATAGGCTCGACCAACAAGCAGCAAGAGAGATCTCGATCAGTTCATCGATTTGTATTCTTTCAGTCCCACACTTGCTCCCCCGCTGAGGGAGGAGAAATGAAAGAAGAAGTGAAGCGTCCCGTGCTCTGTGCACTAGAAGTTTTGGTGATGTTAACCGTGGGATTTCGGTTCGCTGATGCTAACGAAAGGCTCTGCAACAAAAAAAACCAGATCCTCCTTCCAAAATGGGCTATTGCTTTAGTTTGTGGAAACTTGGGTATTAAAACACTAAGAGCCTAGCTAGCCTTCATGCCTAGTTTTGCATTGCGCTCTTTTCTTGTGGCTAGGATAGAATTGATTTTAGGTTGAGCGAGCAACTGCTTTCTCCCTTTTAGCTAGGGTACCTGGGTGGGGCGCTACATGCAGATCTTGGTGGAAGCTGTCGGGATTGAGAGCTGGGAGAATGGGAGATGGAGCTTGATAGATAGGAGCCAACGGGCGAGAAGAAAGTGCCTCAATCATATTCACTCGTAGATGCCAGAGCTTGGGAAAGGCAGTCGACTCGAGAGGAGGGAAAGGTCGTGTATTTGCATGTTGCATGCCTAAACGGTTGCTACCTTTGCTTGCATGTTGCAGTTACCTTAAGCGTTGCCACCTTACCTTCCTTTGCTTGCATGTTGCAGATGCCTTAAGCGTTTCCACCTTACCTTCCTTTGCCCTATCGCCTTTGCAGGAGGTCTGCAAGATTTTCCTTGATCTAAGAGCACCTTTGCCAAAGGTCTTTGGAAGATTAAATGTTAGTGAATGCGAGTTTTCATTTTGTAACGTTATCGATTACTATATAGATGCCTTCAATAGGTATAATAAAGAAAGTAACATTCAACTCATTTTCATGGGCAGGCTTGACCATTTAACCAAACGGTCAAAACTTAGAAATGATCAAACTTTAAAATAACATTCACCTCATTTTCATGGGCTTCACCATTTAACCAAATGGGCACAACTTAGAAATGATCAAACTTCCATAAATGCACAACCTCATCAACACAATATCCTTCACTTTGTTAAGAAGGAACGACATTTTTGGTTTGTACAACCAGAAAAAACTAATAATAGAGTGCAAATAATTTTGATATATTAGCATTTCATAAATTTCATTGATTTTTTTTTTGTTTGTTAATTTGTGCAGGACCTGCGATTAACCTGTGGCTTGAGAAACCGCGACTCAGGGGCATCTAAGCCGTCAAAATCACCCGGGGATCGCACCCGGCCTGAGCCACACC
>SNQJ01S0105880.1:35924-47409 GCA_010110895.2 Picea sitchensis | reverse complement strand
AAAATTGTCTCATCATGGTTTTTTTTTTTTCAATTTCAGTGTTTTAAATTTAGTGATTTAGGAAAAATCTCGTATTATTATTAATTTGTGAAATTAATAATAATAATAATGTGGATTTTTTGAACAGTTTTGAAAACAACTCTCACTACATAAATCTTATTAGTAAAAAAATGTTTATTTTTCTCTTTATTTCTAAAAGAAAATTGTTTTTATTTAAAAAAAAAAATTTGTTTAAGCGTGTTTTTTTTTCCAATTTAATTATTTCATAATGTAAATTATTAAAAAAAAAAATTAATTATCAAGTAATAACACTTTTAGATTACCCCGGATGGAGTTTCAGGGGAGCAAGACTCATCGGTGGATGTGAATATATTCTACGCGGATGACCAGACAACAGAGGAAATGACCAGCTCCATGGTTCAAGGTACCAACACAACGGATGAGGGGTCAACTCGGCCACATAAGCGCCCCTCCACATCGACCTGACTTGGTAGTCATAATGAGTTTGACGTCAAGCATTTGGGACTAGTGCTCACCCATCCCAATGACCATTAATCATACAACCACCACCTCGGGCTCCAAGCCTTTGGTAGTCATTGGCATAGCAAGAGGTGTGCACAACATATGCCAGGCATGTGACCTTCAGTACAAATAGTACCATACTCGTTTAACTCCGCAGTTAAGGGAGCACAAACGTGCTACGCTTGAGTTAGGAAACAGATCTAGTGAGATTTTCGAACTCACCAGAATGATTACATAGGGAAGCGATAGGATTAAACCGTCAGACTTCCCGGGGCCTTTGGACATTCTCTACGGGAGAACTAGAGAAGCTTTGGCTCGAGCCGGTCTACATGACAAGAAGCGTTGCATTTGGTATGCCAACTTTTGGAGTATAGTTGAGGTCCTGGAGTTAATCTAGCATCTGAAAAGCATCATGGATCCTTCTAGAGGTTATAGCAGGAGCAATCATAGAGGGGGAGGTTTTCCTTCTAAAACTTCCTCCAATCGCAGAGATGAGCGAATTCCCACTACTAGAGTCCAACAAGAAGCTCGAGCAACAAAATCAACTTTCCAAGAGGGTATCCCATAACATATCTAGGAGGAAATAGCATAAGTTGAAGAATACATTAGGACAGAGCAGACTCTTACTCCAATTCAGGAAGTAGATGAGGGAATCATCAATTGGGTGCCTGACATTGGAAGCTCTCATAGGCAAGATTAAAAATACTAGCACACAGTAGAGCTTTACTGGACATGAAGATGTTTTTGGGAAAATGTTGCAAACCAAGGAAGAAGCACAAAGCACCATCTAGTCCCAGCTTGATGAATTCCACCTCCTCCTTCATGAAATCCTGACGTGTCTTCCGCCCTCCAGTTTAGAAGAAGCAACCTAGAGCAATAGGTAACCAGTGGTCGCTCGTCCACAAGAACCATCGGCCCCTCCGATGGAATAACTAGTATGGTCTTCTTTCATTTAAAAAAAAATGATGTGCAGGAATGCTTTAGTGATAGATTTTAGATGCTCTTAGTCTATTCTATACTTTGTTCATTTCGTAAGTTTGAGTCTATTTAAAAACAATGAACAGATAGTATGGACTGATAAGATTTTCCTATGCTATTGGTCTGGTTTCCCAAGTGGCAGATCAATAACTTAGAATTTTTGTATGAATCCTTTGATGATATATTAATTTTTTTTTCCTATGTATTTACAAAAGAAAAATAACACTTTTAGATTTGTCTCAGAGGTGTAGATCAATTGGCGATAATGTGCACTATTAAGGAACTCCTTGTGATGTCGTTGGTTCGAACCCTGCATAGTCGCATGTATCTCACGTGGGACCACATGGGTATGCCTGGAGGTTATAGTTGTAGCGGTCGGAATCGACTTTGTGTCACGCGAGTATGAGCCCACCCAGTTGCTAGTTCTGTCAGATACAAAAAAATTACTTTTAGATTTAGGAGTCGATTTTCAGTGTCATATTTATGGTGGTGTTAATGGTCAAGGCCATGTTTCAATAAGGTCATAGTTTTAACTCCAAAAACAAAGTAATGTTACCGGTAGCATCACTTTTCGATTCAAGGGTCAATTTTAGAGTTCTATCCGCAATGTCAAGGGCATGATTTCAAAAAAGTTGCAATTTTAACCACCTCCCAAAAAATGGTGCTACCGATAACCCCACGTTTTTATTTAGGGGTTGATTTTGGTGTTTTTATCCCAAAAATATAATATTTTTGGGCTAGAGTTATGTTTTTGAGGTCACAGTTCTCATTAAGTTGGTAACTATTTTGATTTTCAAGAAGATTCTAGAGGGTCCAAAAACCTAATATTAATTGGGGTTAGAGGCATGCAAAAACACTAACCTTAACCCTAAACAATTATCAGTCTATGTTAAATACTAGATTGCTAAGATAGGAAGGGGTTCCATTCCTATTGTATTGTTATTGTTCTGTAGTTGAGAGGAGCATTTGTGTTGAAATAATGTAATTGCAAAGAGTATTCTTATCATTATTGATATATTATTCATAGGATCAATCCCCATTGTGGATTGATCATGTCGATTATTGTAATAGGACCAAATCCCCTTTTGCGGATTGGTCAAAAGACAATTGTAATAGGCAGAATAAGAAGTTGGCCCCAACAGATATTAAAGAGGCCCAGAAATATAATAAAGGTGGGTTTACCCACCTAGTTTGAGAAGTCGGCCCTGCTAGTGAAGAGACACTTCACACGTGCCAGTATAATATAAATAAGGAGGCTAGCGCCTCACTTAGACACAACTCACTTGCTCATTTTTGAGAGACAAGTTAAGATTTGTTGCTGGAGAAGAAGGAGAGAGAGAGTGGTGCATATCTGGGAGAGGAATTTATGTATTAGCTTAAGAGATCTCTTGGCATTGTATTGGCTATCTATATTAAGGAAGTTTTGCTGGGTTTTCTTCCCCTAGAGGGTTTCCCAGGATAAATGACGTGTCTCTTGTGATTGCGTATTTCTCACTGATCTTGGATTATGCTATTGTTATCTAATGAAATGAAAACATATATAATAATGGCTTAAACATTAACATGGTATCAAAGCCAAGTGAAGGAAGCATCTTTTACAAGTGAAAAACGTCATTGTTATCGTACATGAAAATTAGGGTTTTTTGATGGTGAAGCTTTTTAGCCCCAAAACCATCTAGAAAAGTGCGCCCTCCCCTAAGGATCAGTTTGACACTCTCAGCGCACCTTTTCGGTGGTTGGATCTCCCGAAAAGTGAAACCCTAGTTTCATAAAGTACCAGAAGTACCAGAAGTACCAGAGTACCAGAGGTACCAAAAGCACCAATCCAGAAATCCGTAGATCAAATTTGAAGGAGAAAAAGTTGGATTTTCTCAGATCCAAACACACTAGGTCACTCGCCTCAGCCAACCGCACCTCCTGGTAAGTTCGGTTTTTTATTTTGAGCACTTTCATTTTTCGGCCATTTTCTTAGCTCCAGGTAAAGATGTCTACAAGCGTTAAGCTTGTTGACAAGATAGAAGGACTAGAAAAATTCCGTGCCTGGAAGTATAGGATTGGCCTCATTCTTGAAGAGAATGACTTAGCAAGATTCGTCAAAGAAGAAGTACTGAAACCCATCGATGTTGCAGAAAAGGCAAAGCATCAAAAGGACACAATCAGGGCCAAAAGAATCATTGCAGATTCAATCAAAGACCACCTGATTCCTTATGTGTCATATAAGAAGACCCTGAAAGAAATGTTTGATGCCTTGACCAAACTATATGAAGGAAAGAATATAAACTAGAAGATGAATCTAAGAACTCAACTAAAGAATACAAGGATGCAGAAAGGAGAAATGATTCAGGAATACTTCTCCAGAATCTCAAAATTCAAAGAATAGCTAAACGCTATTGGAGATACCATAGATGAAGACGAACTCATAATGACGACCCTAAATGGTCTCACAAGACCTTGGGATGCTTTCATCCAAACGATATGTTCCATAACGGAGAAACTAAAGTTTGATAGTCTATGGGAAGAATGCATTGAAGAAGAAACAAGAGTAGCGAATCGTGAAGCATTACTAGCAAGGGATGATGATCAATCCCTAGCTACTCACACCAAAGGAGGAAGGAAGAAACCCTACTTCCAAAAGGAGACTCATAAAGAGCCTCAACAGTCAAACAAATTCAATCATAAAGAATCTTATCCAAGGAGATTTCGGAAGAAAGGACAATGAAAGGAAAGGGACTACTCAATTGTACAATGCTATCATTGTGAAAAAATGGGACACATTGCCAAGTTTTGTCCATACATATAGAAGAGTAAGAGAGAAAACATAAGAGGCTCCATGCCCATGCATAGTGGTGAAGAGCCACCATAAGGTGATAAGGAAATGCGTCAAAGACCATGTCTTAATCTCGGCGTTCTCAGGATCTGTAACACCTGGGAAGGACACTTGGCTCATTGATAGTGAATTGAATCAAAGCACATGTGGGACAAAGAAACATTCTCTCTTGTATATTAGAAAATAAAGGATTTTCTGAAAGTGACACTTGGAGATTATTACCAATATCCCACATCGAAGGTGGGAGAATCAAACCATAAGCCCGAATTGAGAAATTCACTAAAATGAAGGAGCGTACTATGTACCAGGAGCTTGAAGAAGAACCTACTCTCCATTTCAACTTTAGAGAAAAAAGGCTTGAGTTTCCTTTATAGATGGAGAAGTTCTTATGTGGGCTAAGGAAAACCTTAAATGAAACAATCATCATTGAAATGAAGAAAATGGCTTGTAATAAACTAAAGGGTCACTCAGAGGCTACCATGGCCCATGCCATTGAAAACTCATATGAACTTTAGCATAGAAAGGTTCTTACATCGGCTACAAGGCACTGCTCGCGCCACATGTGCAAAAGCGGTCCACCGGGTTTACTAGAACTCCAAAGGTGATGCATAAAGTAAGCAATATGGATGTGCACAAGGGAAGAATATCAAGAACCGTTTTTTAGAAGAGGGACAGCAAGGCGAAGGAGTCCTAGAACTCATCCATCCCGTTTTCGAAGAGGGACATCAAGACAGAAGGAGTCCTAGAACTCATCCATTCAGATGTATGTGGCCTAATGCCATCATCCTCCATTAGCAGGTATGTATATTATGTATCATTCATTGATCATTACTCTCGTAAAACCTGGATATATTTCTTGAAATCTAAAGATGAAGTGTTCAGCAAGTTCAAGGAATTCAAATCCTTGATAGAGAACCTTTCTGAAAGAAAGATTAATATACTCAAGTTAGATAATGGAGGAGAATTGACGCAGACCTCCCTGCCCTCGGGCCAAGATCCGCGCAGGATCTTCACTAAAACCACACCAAGAGTTAATCCAACCCTTTGTTTAAGCCACAAAGGACTTCGAGTTTTGGGAATTGGAGAGTCTCGATGTATTTCCATAGCTCTTGGCAAATGCCGAAATGAGAAACGTCAACGAAGGTTGAATGCTCCAACGCGACGAGCACATGCCACATGTTACCCACTAGTTTCGTCTTTCGGGACTTTGAGCGAACAACCAACAGTTGTTCCTCTTCCCTTATGATTCCCCGAACTTCGAAATGTCAGAATGTTGAAATGGGCTCAACATCCCATGGAATGTGAGATCGATGGCCTTTTGAGATTTTCGCCGAAGCTTGACCCCTCCTTTGACTTCCGCCGCATGTATCCTCTGACTGATACTTGGGACCCGCCTTTCAACATTTCTCTCTTCACGATTTCGGGAGTTGTGTTGACGATGCAACTCCACTTATTGAGTCCCGAAACCCCGAAACCCGATTGGTACCCAACAATTATTATCCCCCAACCTTTCGGGAATTTTTCCTTTCCCTCTTTGGGATTTCGTGAACCAGGAGCTTGAAACTCTCGATTCCAAAGTCACTGCTTCCTCTACTTCTCGAACCTCGGAAAGACGAAATGCCGAAATTCCACTTCAAAGACATGTCGCGTTTCGCGACTTCAGGATTTTCAATGAAAAGGCCCCCCAACTCCTTGTCATCGGAATTGCCGAAATGTCGAACCCCGAAATATAGAAATGTCGAAATTTCACACCTGAAAATCCCTTTCGCAATTCAGGAATTAGAGTGACCAAGGAATTTGGCCTGCACTCCAAACTTATGAATCCCGAATCCATGAAATGATCTGTCGGCTCAAACTAACCAAAATCAAAAGTTCACGTTGACTCTTGATGTCAAGGTGGAGGATTCATCCAACTCCTAACCACCTTACAGCTCCCCTGGATCCTACGGTCCTCGTGGTTTCGCGAGTTCTCCATGGAGAATTCTGACCACCAGATGCACTCCTCAATGACTTCTACCCAAACAACTCAGTGTTCTCCCTCCTAAAATTGACTTCTATGAGTCTATTTCGATATTTGTCTTCATCTGAGCACTTCAAAGGCGGTATCCTTCCTGATATTTCACTTGTAAACTCAAGCTTCCCAAAAGGATCCCTGCTCGCACTCCTTGCGGAAAATCTTCAAATAACCTCTGGTTATTTGAGTCTCCGAACCTATGCACTCTTTACAACAGTGGTCCTCTCAATATTCCCCTTAGTTGATAAGTTTTAAGGCTCCAACCAGCCTGCGCACACCTTTCATGGCTATGTGCTTCACTTGCACTTCAGCTGGTATGAGAACAATGGTATCTCTCCTAAGTTTTCTGAGATGAAACTCAGACCCTCGTCAACTCACACCTTGCGGGCGTTCACTGCACTCCTTGTAGGAATTCTTAGGAAGAGAAACAATTTAAACTCATTCTTCTCCTCTCTCAGACTTCATACATTCACCATGAAATCATACACACAATGCAGCATTGAAACAAATGCATAACAGAGAAACGAATTAACTGTAAACATACCCTTCAACAAATGTAAACAGTAAGCATCATAACACCATAAAAATTTGATTCAAAGCTTTATATATTAACTCAAGTGCTCCTGTACATGGGTTTTTCTCTACATCTCTCTACTATAGCTCTCAATGATGATAATGTTCCTATTATCATGATACAAGGGTGAGGGTGTCTATATCCGTTTTCCCTCCTACGCTTCTAAACTGTCTAATCTATTAAATTAAATCTACCTACTTACGTTCATTACGCATAAATGCCTCTACATAAGACAGATGAGAGCAACGATCAAAATCTGTTTACAATCTCCAAAAGCACAAAAGTAAGTACGCTTCCCTAGCTATTACATTAATATCCGCTCATTATTTTTTTTTCAAAACATTTCAAATGTGCGTTGGTGCTTTTCCAGCTACCTTCTGCCTTTATGCTTGCTTGGTTGGCTGCATACAATGCTCATGCATCATACTCCCTTGCTTGAAAATTTTCATGAACTCCTATTCATGAGCTCTTGCACGGTCTATCCATGCCTATGAATTGTTTCTTCATCCTCCAAACTAGCATCTTCAACTGGATGTCCTTTCCACTTGACCAAGTATTCAAAATAATCTTTCCTCCTGGTCTTTTTGCTAATCCTTTTGTCAATTATGTCTTCCATCTATGGATTTTCAGCTACAGACATTTGTTTTGTCCATTGCACCTCTTTATGTTCCTCCTCTGCTCCTGCTTCTTCATCTTTGTAAGGGTACAAATCTGCAACATTGAATATCGGTGAGATTCCGACCCCATCGGGTAATTCAATCTCATATGTGTTTGCCCCAAATTTCCTTATGACCTTGCACAGTCCAATCTTTTTCATCTTCAACTTATTATACATTCCCCTTGGGAACCTTTCCTTCCTCAGATGCACAAGAATCAGATTACCAACTTCAAATTGAAGTTCTCACCTGTGTTGATCTGCTCTCCTCTTGTATTCTTGACTTGAACTCTGCAATCGCTCCTTAACTCGGCTATGAAGCTCCTTCATTGCTTCTGCAAAGTCCTCTGCACTAGCACTCTTGAATTCGGCTTGGTCTTCATCTTTCAATTTTGAAACTCCCCTTGGTTGCATTCCATATACAATTTGGAATGGACTCTGCCCTGTTCTTATATTGAGTGAATCATTGTAAGGGAATTCTGCATGTGGAAGAATGTGATCCCATTGACTGTGGTGTTCAGTCACTAAGCTCCTCAACAAATCTCCCAAGCTTATGTTCACAACTTCTGTCTACCCATCCGTCTGAGGATGATATGTTGAGCTAAAATACAAAATTGTCCCCAACTTCTTCTATAAGGTCCTCCAGAAATGTCCTACGAACTTGGTATCTCGATCAGAAACGATACTCCTTGGCAAGCCGTGAAGTCTGACGACTTCCTTGAAAAATAGGTTCACAATATGAGTTACATCACTAGTTTTATGGCATGGTATGAAATGTTCTATTTTTGAAAACCTATCGACTACCACAAATATCAAATCACATCCTCTTTGTGTCCTTGGCAGCCCCAATATGAAATCCATGCTGACTACATCCCATGACCTTTCAAGTATGGGAAATGGTTGATATAATCCTGCATTCTGCCTTTTTCCTTTCGTGTGCTGACAAATTCTGCACCTGTCCACAAATTTCTTAACATCTATTCTCATCCCTAGCCAATAATATGAGCTATTCAACTTTGAGAACGTCTTGTCATGACCAAAATGTCCGACCAATCCTCCACTATGTTTTTCCTTCAACAAATTCTCCCTCATGGAGCATTTTGGAATACATAGTTGATTTCTCCTGAACAATAATCCATCCTGGATCATGTATTTAGTCCATTGGCTTCTATTCCTGAGAACTGGATTCTCAGATGCCTCATATGCCTCCTTGAAGTCTGGATCATCCCTATACATTTCTTTAAGGTTATCAAAACCCAAATTCTTGACTCTGAATTCCTGTATAAGAAAACATTTCCTCCTCAAAGCATTAGCAACTTTGTTAGCAGTTCCAGAAATATGCTTAATCACAAAAGTAAAATTTTGCATGAATTCAACCCATTTAGCATGTTTTTGGTTCAACTTCTCCTGTCAAGTCACGAATTGTAAAGCGTGATTATCGTTGTACAAAACAAACTCCTTGGGAACCAAATAGTGTCTCCATTTCTTCAGCGCTTGTATGACTGCATAGAATTCCTTGTCATACGTGGAGTACTTAATCTTTGCGTCATTCAGTTTTTCACTGAAATATGCGATCGACCTATTGTCTTGGCTTAAGACCGCTCCAATTGCAAATCCAATCGCGTCACACCTGACCTGGAATGTCTTGCTGAAATCTGACAAAACTTGAATTGGTTTCTCAGTGATCTTCTTTTGCAGCAGATTGAAACTCTTCTCTGTTTCCTCCATCCAGTGAAAAGATTTATGTCTTTTCTTCACCATATCCATCATCGGTGCACTAATTCCACTGAAGTTTCGGATGAATTTCCTGTAGAAGCTAGCCAAACCATGGAAGCTTCAAACTTCAAACATGCTCTTCGGCGATGGCCAATTCTTAATCGCCTTTATCTTTTCCGAATCCATTTTTAATTCATTTGCAAAGATAACAAAACCCAAATAAATGAGTTTTGTCCTCATAAATGACAATTTCTTCATATTAATCAGCAATTTCTCCTGTTGTAATCTCCTCATTACTGCAACTAAATGATTTAAGTGTTCTGCTTCTATATTGCTGAAAATTAATATATCATCAAGATATACAATGACGAATTTCCCTATGGAATCCTTTAGGACTTCGTTCATCAACCTCATGAAAGTATTGGGCGCATTCATTAAGCCAAATGGCATGAAAAACCATTCATACAACCCCTCATTCATCTTGAATGTTGTCTTCCATTCATCACCTTCTCTCATTCGAATTTGATGATACCCGCTTTTCAAATCAATCTTTGAAAAAAAAATTGCTCCACTCAAGCAATCCATCAAGTCGTCCATCCTTGGAAATGGAAATATGTATCTGATGGTAATCTTATTGATTTCCCTTGAGTCTGTACACATTATCCGGCCTCCATCTTTCTTTGGGCTAAGCATTGTCGGACCAACGCATGGACTCAAGCTTTCTTGAATCAATCCTTTGTCCATGTAACATACCCACTACCTAAAATCAAACTTTTTCGTTGATTTCTCAATAATGAGAATCCCTGAAGCTCGAAGCAGCGAAATGCCAAAACCAATCCATAGGTCCTTAATTCCCTATCACGGCCTCTTCTTCACGCGTCTGTGACATTTCCCCGATTCAATTTTGGGGTTTTGTCTTTCCCGATGTCCATAGATCCTGTCCTCTTGAATCCTCGAATTCCGACTTGTCGATGCGCTCCTTTCGGCCTTAGCTCCTCCTGGCTAAACTCTGCTCCATGTGACCGCTAATTCATAAGACCGCAGCCTTATCCTTCCTTCGGGGTTTTGGGCTTCAAAATCCTGATGTGCTCCAACTCCCGTTAGCCCTCCAGGATAGACTCTTGGCCCACATGACCACTATCTCACAAGACCGCAGCCTTGTCTCCCATCAGGGTTTCGAACATCGCAATGTCGAAATGCATAAACATTTTGTCCTCGGAATCCCCAATATCTCGATATGACGTCAGCTTCCGCTAGTCCCCTGGGCTAGACCTTTTGGTCCACATGACCTCCCTCTATATGACCACAGTCATACCACCTATCGGGGCTTTGGGGTTTCAAATGCTGAAATGCATTTGCCCACGGGATTGTCGATCCATCGAATCCCGATTCTCCGCTATTCTGACAGCTGGCCCGCAATGGCACTTTCCTCCTTATCGGGGTTTCGGACTTCGCGATTCCGAATTGCATCAACACCTTGTCATCGGGATTCCCAATCTCCTGATGACCCAAATGTCGATAGACAACTTCCTGTCGGGACTTTCCCCGATGGCTCCGATTGCTGCCGCGCGTCCTCCTCTGATGGACGGTCCTGGTTAACTCTCGGGATTTTGGGACTTCTAATGTCCTGGACGCCTCATCCCCAGGACTCGCGAAATGCCAAACTCCGACTCCCTTCAGATCTCTGACACGCATCCCAAGTGAATGGACGGTTCAGATCGCTCCTCGCGATTTCACGACTTCTGATGCTCCAGAAGTCTTGTCCTCAAGACTCGCGAAATGCCGAACCCCGATGCACCTATTGACTTTTCTATCGGGACTTCCCCGATGGTCTGGATCTTCGCCACGTGTCCCGGCTGATGGACGACCTTGATACAATTTCATGATTTCGGAGTTTTTGATACCCCAATGGCAGAAATTCTCGGTCAACTCAAAACCCCGGTAGCCGATATACCGACGGGCTCTCGATTTCCATCACGTGTCTTCACAAACGGACNCGGGACTTGAAATTCCCTGACGTTCTTGACCTCGAGAACTTCGATATCCCGAGTACCGATATCCTGATGTGTCAACCTTCTCGTCGGGATTTTACCTCTACTGTTCACGAAGGTTTAACCCTCATACATCTCTTAACAGATCCAACGGTCATCGGGTTTTTCTAGCTACGATCTAACGGCTCAGATCTGTCCCACCTCGCGC
>SNQJ01S0105880.1:11845-35914 GCA_010110895.2 Picea sitchensis | reverse complement strand
TTGTTGGCCTTGTATCTTTGCAACTCAACCATGAGACTCCTCACAGTCTCAACTAGGTCTGGAGGGGTTCCTATTTCTCTTCTTTCGTCAAACTCTTCGCCTCTATTGTGGGATCCTTCTCCCATCTCTTGGTGAGTCACCATTCTCTGCGTCGGTAAATTCCCACGGCTGATCGTCCGCTAGAGGGAAAAAGGAAAACGCTGGATATTAGTCAAGATTTAAATACATTTTTATAATTTGCGCATAATTTATAACTCTTTCACATGCATACAAAGTCAGGTTCTCATTTTTCAAGTTTTTAATCCTGGACAAGAGAGTCAAGTTAGGGGGTTACTCCTCATAGGAGTGCTTCGAACGGATCTTATACGCAACTCGTTCATGAGCCCAATCAGGCCGAGTGTTGTAACCATGCTCTGATACCACTTTGTAACATACCCACTACCTAAAATCAAACTTTTTCGTTGATTTCTCAATAATTAGAATCCCCGAAGCTCGCAGCAGCGAAATGCCAAACCCGATCCATAGGTCCTTAATTCCCTGTCACGACCTCTTCTTCACGCGTCTGTGACATTTCCTCGATTCAGTTTTGGGTTTCGGGGTTTCGTCTTTCCCGATGTCCAGAGTTCCTTTCCTCTTGAATCCTCAAACTCCGACTTGTCGATGCGCTCCTTTCGGCCTTAGCTCCTCTTGGCTAAACTCTGGTCCATGTGACCACTAATTCATAAGATCGTAGCCTTATCCTTCCTTCGGGGTTTTGGGCTTCAAAATCCTGATGTGATCCAACTCCTGTTAGCCCTCCAGGCTAGACTGTTGGCCCACATGACCACTATCTCACAAGACCGCAACCTTGTCTCCCATCGGGGTTTCGAACATCGCAATGTCGAAATGCATAAACATTTTGTCCTCAGAATCCCCGATATCCCGATATGACGTCATATTCCGCTAGTCCCCTGGGATAGACCTTTTGGTCCACACGACCTCCCTCTATATGACCGCAGTCATACCACCTATCGGGGCTTTGGGGTTTCAAATGCTGAAATGCATTTTCCCATGGGATTGTCGATCCCTCGAATCCCGATTCTCCGCTATGCTGACAGCTGGCCCGCAATGGCAGTTTCCTCCTTATCGGGGTTTCAGACTTCGCGATTCCGAATTGCATCAACAACTTGTCACCGGGATTCCTGATATCCCGATGAATCAAATGCCGATAGATGACTTCCTGTTGGGACTTTCCCCGATGGCTCTGATTGCTGCCGTGCGTCCTCCTCTGATGGACGGTCCTGGTTAACTCTCGGGATTTCGCGACTTCTGATGTCCTGGATGCCTCATCCCTAGGACTCGCTAAATGTTGAACTCCGACTCCCTTCAGATCTATGACACGCGTCCCAAGTGAATGGACGGTTCAGATCGCTCCTCACGATTTCGCGACTTCTGATGCTCCGGAAGTCTTGTCCTCAAGACTCGCGAAATGCTGAACCCCGATGCACCTATTGACTTTTCTATCGGGACTTCCCCGATGGTCTGGATCTCCGCCACATGTCTCGGCTAATGGAAGACCTTGATCCAATCTCATGATTTCGGAGTTTTTGATACCCCAATGACAGAAATTCTCGGTCAACTCAAAACCCTGGTAGCCGATATACCGACGGGCTCTCGATTTCCACCACATGTCTGCACAAACGGATGGTCCAGATCATTTCGTTGTTTCGGGACTTGAAATGCCTCTACGTTCTCGACCTCGAGAACTCCGATATATCGAGTACTGATATCCCGATGTGTCAACCTTATCGTCGGGATTTTACCTCTACTGTTCACGAAGGTTTAACCCTCACACATCTCTTAACAAATCTAACGACTGTCAGCTTTTTCTAGCTACGATCTAACGGCTCAGATTTGTCCCACCTCGTGCATTCTTCCACTACTTTGTGGATGTGGAAAGATCAACGGTCCAAATGTTCTCATGGACCTTGGGGGGGGGGTCTACGATCCCGATTTCATCGCTATTCACGAAGATCAAGAGAAAAAGGGGCAAGGTATGTAATGCCCTTGTTACTTTCGTCAATCTGACGGTCTTGAATGACCATGGGTCTTCCGACAGGATCTCATCCGTCGATTCGTTACTTATCCCTACGCTGCTACTTCAGAATTTTAAGAGGGGCATTCCTCCTCGTACAGGGTTATTAAGACTTTCCCATTCAATTCCTTTTTCCAGGTTCTTGGTAGACCTTCCCAAGGAGGGAATCTCTGTGAAGAGATCTATTCCGGGGCATCCCTAGAGATGGATAAGGGGAAACAACTTCCTGAGAACGGCCCGGAAGTCTGACTTGGTTCAACTTATGCGTAATTAAATTCATTTATCAATCATAAGAAAATTCATTCATTTTCTGTTATAAGCATATATCTACCCTTTCTTATCAAAACACTGCACAGACATTCTTTATTACAGTCGTTCATAATTTCATAGTTTATGAGCATATATGTCAACATATAAATTTCAAGATGCAATATGTAAAACACTTATCAGAAATAACACCAGGAGTGAGTGCGACTGCTGAGAGGGGTGCTCGTTTCCACCCAACCGTAGGTGTAGCGACTCCCAGTGGATTTACCACCAGCCACCCCCGAGCTAAGACCACGATGTTGCAAGACTGCATCTCTCTGTCTGCCAGTGACCAGGAGAAAACGTTGCAATCCTTCCTCTCTGCTATCACTCACTCTGCGTAATGCCAGCGTTCCCCTCGCATTTTCCCCCTTTGAATCGCTTCTTTCCCACACCTTATCCTCTTGCGAGGTTGTGTGTGGTGCGATTACCCTCACATTGATCAAGCCTGACGGCTCTACGGATAAGCAGTTCATCTCCCCATCCCTCATTAAGCCATCAACCTGCCAGCCTGCAAGGCATTAAATTTAGGGCCAGCGAGCCGCTTTTGGTTCTCCGGGCCAGTGGAGTCCAAATATGGTATTAATTCTCGGTGGAAGTTAATGCCACCTTTTCACGTGCCTTCCACCGCCATCATGGTCTCTTTTATGCACATCCCCTCTCAGCAGTCCTGCAATAAATTCAAAATGTTATTCACATTCATTGACCTGTTCCTCAAGGTCCATTTACATCACATATTCACATTCATGAGTTTGCCATAGTTCTTGGCCAGTCCAGTTATTTTTACAAACTGGGGGAAACATGGTGTTATAGTCCATTAAGTCCTGGACCTGTCTCTTAACTTCTTCATTTTCCTGTGGCGTCAACCTATACGTGGCTTTGTTTGGCAAGCTGGCTCCAGGTATAAGATCGATATGATGGCTTATACTCCTGATAGGCGGCAACGAACAAGGTAGTTCGTCCACTACTATATCAACAAAATCTCCCAGCAATTCCTGGATTTCTTCTGGTAAATCATCTATTCTCGTACTGGTCAAAAAAAAATTGGGCTTCCTGACCACAATAAATTGTGTGTCTTCCTTCTTCTTAACCTCATCAAGAATTTCATGAGAAGTACAGTGCTGCTTATTTCTGTTTTCACCTCTTTATCCTTAATCGGCAACAACATGTGAGTCCTACCATTTTTTTCCAAGGTGTACGTGTTCTTTCTCCCATCATGAACTATGTTTCTGTCATATTGCCACGGTCTACCCAACAATAGATGAAAAACATCCATGGGAATGACATCACATAATATTTCATCTTTATATCCTCCTATTTTAAATTCAACTAAACATTTTTTAGTGACATTTACCTAATGTCCTTTTTGTAGCCACAAAACTCTGTATGGGCTTGGATGTGCAACAGTCTCCAGCTCCAGCTTTTCTACCATCTCTGTAGATACGAGATTGTCTATGCGACCGTTGTCCACTATGACCTTTCATACCCTGTCTTTGGTTTTGAAAGCAGTCCAAAACAAATTGTTTCTTTGGGCTGGGTTCTCTGCCTCCTTCTCCGGCTTCAAGAGAACTTTCCTCATCATTAAGGATCTTTCGCCCTTAGTGTTTTCTACCTCAACATTCCGTCCTTGAGATTTAGTAATGTGAGTTTCACCACCATATTTCTTCTTATCTGGACACTCATAGGATTTATGTTCGATTTTTCCATAGACAAAGCATTTCACTTCACCTCCTTTGCCTCTTCCTCTTCCTCTGGCTCGAGGAAAAGTATTTCTATCAGCATACTACCTTCCTTGTGAGCTTCCTCCCCTCTCAGGTTGATGTTGAGGTTTCTTCCCCTCTTCTTTAGGTTTCTGAGTTCTGTCTTGGACAATTGTTTTGCCTCTGGCTTGACTTCTACCTTGGCCTCTTTGACCTTTCTTCCAACTCAACTTCTCTTCAGCTTTCAGAGCTATCTAATAAGCATCTTCCACATTTCAAATGGTCATCAGTCTCATCTCATATTGAATATCATATCGTAGACCATTCATGTACCTGGCAACTTTTTCATCATAACTTTCCCGATGACCTGCTCTAATGTTTATCCTGTAGAATTTTTCAGTGTATTATTTCACTGACATCAGCTTATGTCTCAAATTATGCATCCTCCGAGACAGAGTGATTTGATAATCCCTGGGTATAAATTTGGCTTTCATCTTTGCAACCATTCTATCCCAGCTTTTGATTTTCTGCTTGCCCTTGCAGCATCTGTCAGCCTGCAGTTCATCCCACCACACTGTTGCATGCCCTTTAAGTCTAGTAATGGCATATTTGACTTTCTTGTCTTCCTCGACATATTCATAGTCGAAGTATTTGTCTAGAGCTCTAATCCAGTCTAGAAGTTCTTCAACATCCAAGTTTCCTTCGTACACTGGAATGTCCATTTTTGCTTTGGCACCTATCCTTGCAACATCCCTGAATAGGCATTCATCTGCAGCATATTTGAATGCAACTTCTTCTCCTTCGTTTCCAGCTTCATTTTCACTTTCAGATTCACTGATATCCCCAGCGTCGATTGTGCGCCTTTGTGTTGTCTCCATAGCATCAATTTTGGCACGTAACTCACACATTTATCTTTCCACTGTTTGATCAGGCATTGGCTTATCTCTTCTTCTTAGCAGCATGGTTGTAAAATTTTCCTATTTTCTCTCTGCTACAGAAAGAAAAGAATCTGTTTTGTGCTCTGATGCCACTTGATGCAGACCTCCCTACCCTGGGGCCGAGATCCACGCAGGATCTTCACTAAAACCACACCAAGGGTTACTCCAAACCTTTGTTTAAGCCACAAAGGACTTCAAGTTTTGGGAGTTGGAGAGTCCCGATGTATTTCCACAGCTCTTGGAAAATGTTGAAATGCGAAACGTCAACGAAGGTTGACTTCTCCAACGCGACGAGAACATGCCACCTGTTATCCACTAGTTTCGGCTTTCAGGACTTTGAGTGAACAACCAACAGTCGTTCCTCTTCCCTTATGATTCCCTGAACTGCGAAATGTCGGAATGCCGAAATGGGCTCAACGTCCCATGGAATGCGAGATCGATGGCCTTTCGAGATTTTCGCTAAAGCTTGACCCCTCCTTTGACTTCCACCGCACATATCCTCTGATTGCTACTTGGGACCCACCTTTCAGCGTTTCTCTCTTCTTGATTTCAGGAGTTGTGTTGACGATGCAACTCCACTTCTTGAGTCCCGAAACCCCGGGAATTTTTCCTTTCCCTCTTCGATATTTCGCGAACCGGGAATTTGAAACTCTCGATTCCAAAGTCAGTGCTTCCTCTACTTCCCGAACCCCAGAAAGCCAAAATGCCAAAATTCCACTTCAAAGACACGCCGCGTTTCACGACTTTGGGATTTTCAATGCAAAGCCCCCCTGACTCCTTGTCATCAGAATTGTCGAAATGCCGAACCCTGAATTACCGAAATGTCGAAATTTCACACATGAAAATCCCTTTCACGATTCAAGAATTAGAGTGACCAAGGACTTTGGCCTACACTCCAAACTTACGAATCCCAAATCCCTGAAATGATTTGTTGGCTCAAACTGACCAAAATCAACAGTTCACGTTGACTCTTGATGTCAGGGTGGAGGATTCATCCAACTCCTAACCACCTTACAACTCCCCTGGATCCTATGGTCCTCACGGTTTCGCGAGTTCTCAACGGAGAATTCTGACCACCAGATGCACTCCTCAATGACTTCTACCCAAACAACTCGGTGTTCTCCCTCCTGAACTTGACTTCTATGAGTCGATTTCGATCTTCGTCTTCCTCTGAGCACTTCAAAGGCGTTATCCTTCCTGAGCTTTCACTTGTAAACTCAAGCTTCCCAAAAGGATCCCTACTCTCACTCCTTGCAGAAAATCTTCAAATAACCTCTGGTTATTTGAGTCTCCGACCCTATGCACTCTTTGCAACAGTGGTCCTCTCAATCTTCTCCTTAGTTGATAAGTTCTAAGGCTCCAACCAGCCTGCACACACCTTGCACGACTCTGTGATTCACTTGCACTTCAGCTGGTATGGGAACAACGATATCTCTCCTAAGTTTTCTGAGATGAAACTCAGACCCTCGTCAACGCACACCTTGCGGACGTTCACTGCACTCCTTGCAGGAATTATCAGGAAGAGAAACAATTGAAACTCATTCTTCTCCTCTCTCAGACTTCATACATTCACCATGAAATCATACACACAATGCAGCATTGAAACAAATGCATAACAGAGAAATGAATTAACTGTAAGCATACCCTTCAACAAATGTAAACAGTAAGCATCATAACACCATGACAATTTGAGTCAAAGATTTATATATTAACTCAAGTGCTCTTGTACATGGGTTCTTCTCTACAACTCTCTGCTACAACTCTCAATGATGATAATGTTCATATTATCATGATACAAGGGTGAGGGTGTCTATATCCATTTTCCCTCCTATGCTTCTAAATTGTCTAATCTATTAAATTAAATCTACCTACTTACATTCATTATGCATAAATGCCTCTACATAAGACATATGAGAGCAACGCTCAAGATCTGTTTACAATCTCCAAAAGCACAAAAGTAAGTATGCTTCCCTAGATATTACATTAATGTCCACTCATTATTTTTTTTTCAAAACATTTCAAATGTGCGCTGGTGCTTTTTCAGCTGCCTTCCTCCTTTAATCTTGCTTGGCTGGTTGCGTACGATGCTCCTGCATCAAGAATATACCTCAAAAGAGTTTGTGAACTTCTGCAAAGATGTTGGGATCAAGAGGGAATTCACTACTCCCTATAATCCCCATCAAAACGGTGTAGCTGAACGAAAGAACATAACCATATTGGAAGCTGTGAAGACTATGATCCATGATCAAGATCTTCTTATGTGCTTATGGGAAGAAGCAACAATGGCAGTTGTTTATGTGTAGAAATGATTGTCCCATAGTTCACTTGGGCTCAAGACACCGGAAGAGATGTTCACCGGAAAGAAGCCAGAGGTAAGCCATCTCAAAATATTTGGTTGTCCATTGTTTATTCATTTACCTAAAGAAAATAGAAACAAGTTGGACCCTTCAGGAAAGAAGGGAATATTTGTGGGATACTGTGAGGTCTCCAAGGCCTTTAGAATCTATATACCAAGTCAACATCACATTGAGATCAACAGGGATGTGACCTGTTGTTCCAGAGTCTGTACTTAAGGCTAAAAAGTACAAGGTCTAGGCATTTGAAAGTGAGTAAAAGATAAAAAGGGGAAAAAACAACCTTCGGGAAAAGGGAAGCTAAGGTTGATTTCTAAGTTGTCTCTGTCTTGCTTCCAAATGTTCCTGGATGCTTATATCTCGTTCAATTGCAGCCCATGAACGTTCGAGTTCGACCTGGGTGATGGCAGTTTTAAGTATGGTGTCAAATAGGTTCAAAGCAATGTTGGTTTGATCCGATAGGCCGGGTTCAATTTTGGGTTGTCTTGCAAAGGGCACAGTCATGGAGGAACATAGGATGAAAAGAAAGTTCAAGGTTTAAAATGCCACTTCAATTCTTTTTTAACCATATGAAAGAGAACTTTCGAAATCCAATGTTAAAGATAGAACACAAACCAAAGGCCTTCTCCCATAACTGAGTTAACTTTTTAAAGAATCGTGTATGAAATGTGAGAAAACATTAAGTAGTCGACAATGTGAGGCTCCTATCAAGGGAGAATCTCGCCCTATAAACAGAAGAAGAAAAAGGTAAGAAGTAATCTGATGAAGCATAAAATATAGAGATCTAAAAAGTTCACAGGTCTTGTACCTGTTGATAGCCGATACAGAGGAAAACCTGCAAGCGATTAGATGACTAAAGTTGGTCACCACAGTAGAAGTTGCACTAAATTGTAGCTAATCATTCATCAGAAATATATAAGTGGAATGAAACTTAATATAAGATAACAGAGAAAACAAAACTCATAACTCAGTCTTCATGGAATCAGGAATCTTCGGATTGCTTTGTATTAATTTTCAAGAGAAAGAAAGTCTCTATTACAATCGACCAAGAAAGGTCCCCACTCTATTCTCACTTCAAAATGCATATTTATACAAACTTCTAAACGCTAGAATCTCAATCGTTCCAGAAGTTTTCGGTTACAAAAATGGGAAATTATGTGTTTCACTTCTTTGTCTTTGTCCTCCTTCCTGCGGGCAGAGCACCTTCCTTAATTTACTCTTTGGGTTCTAAAAATAGAACAGGTAGACATCTGTCATTATTTGACATCAAAAGCCTACCCTTTCGCCTGCTCGATGCAAGTGATGAACCTCTCCACCAACTGTGGTAAACTCTTTCACACTTGTCGGTCCTCTGCGATGATGGAGCATACTTGTAAATTTGGTTGTACTAGCCATTTGTCCATTTGGGTCATATCAACCTGGTTGATCTGGGATATCTCCACTTGCTTCTCCTCCATGTTTTCTTTGATGTCCAACAGATGTTTAGCTATATTAATTTGGCCCAGTGTCCCAGCACTACTCTCCTTATCAAGATATACCAAACCTTTACTTATTAAAGAGAATGTTTCCTCACAAAAATTCTTTACTTCGTTAGCTCTCCCCCTGTTTTCTTATATGTTCTGCTCCCAGACCTTCAGTAGGATATTACCTCTGGTTTGTTACACGATGGATAATTTTGAGGTTTTGACCGTCTCTAGCTTTGCTGTAGCTATAACAACATCTTGGAAAGAGACACGTGCTACCCCGACTTCTCTTTCTCTCGAAGAAATGTTCTCCAATATCTGCTCTATCATCTGGAAATGGTTTTGAATGGTTCTCACCTTTTCCAGCAAGTTTTGTTGAGCCCTGAGTACCTTATGTTGGATTTCAGCGGCCTGCGATCTGAACATTTCTATGTCTACAACCTGTTTCTCGATCACCTCCAATTTCAACTGCAACTCTATAATTTGTTTCCCCTGCTGGCTTACTTGTGCTTGGCTAGTTTGTGCCGACTAGCACACCTGCTCGAGGTCGGACCTGAGCTTCTTGATTTCACGTAGGGCGGTTGTTTGGGCTTCCTCAAGGCTCTTTCTCACCTCATCCCTGACATTCTCTTTGGCAGTAGCTACCTTAGCTTCCAATTTACTGATAAGGAGGTTCTTTCGTTTCAACTGGGTTGTCAAAGTCCCAACTGAGTATTGATTGACTGTAGCATAAGCCCCTAGCATCCAGGCTATCTCCTCTGCAAATGTTTTCTCTTTCGTGGCCTTCCCATCTATCATGATTTTAAATTTTTTAGCTACTGCGCCCTCCTTTTGATAAAATCCTTTCCTTACCATGGCCTTTCTTTTCTTGTCAAAGAAAATTCATTGGGAGGCAGCTCCTCTACAGAAATAGGCGTCAGTTCTTCATTGAAAATCTATCCCTCGTCAGGATTCCTTTTTGTGAACTGCAAGGGTGTGACAATAGCAATCGGACAGCTGATTTTCTTGGATGTTTGTTTCAGGGTGACTTCTGTAACTAGCTCGTTTGGCGCGAGTGAAATTGAGTCACCGGACCCCTGCAAAGGTATCTTCACTTGTCCTTGGGCCTGCTTGCCTCGCGCGCCCTTTTCGGGGTTTCCTTCCTACTTATGGAGGCCTTCGACTCCTAGCTCTGAGGTTCCAGCCTCCCTGGTTTTCCCTTGGTCCTTCTCCCCACTAGGACTCAAGTCCTTTGCACCTTTGGCTCTTTTCTGCTTTGTAACTGGAAGCTCTGGGGCTTCACCCTGTAAAATCTAGGGGAGATAACTCTGTCGGTGTTCCCGAAACTTCAAAAATTCGACCATGTCTCCGGGTTGTAAGGCTTGAATCTGACTTAGGACTTCCACGAAGAACCTCGCACCCCATAATATTTCATCATGCGGGGAATCCTCGTGTTCATGCCTCTTCAGACCGCAACTTGCCAGGTGATTGCTCACAACCTTACTAGGTTCATGCTTCTTAAAATCAATGTCTACCAGCTTCATTTCTTCTAGATTCGTAGTCTCGGCTTTGGCGTGGCCAAAATCTAACAAGGAATAAGCATCGATATGAATAGGGAAGGGAGACCATACCTTTTTTGATAATCCTTTGAGATCCTTGCTTATCCCGTCGAGCACAGATTGTCTGGCGATCTCCCGTCACAATAACTTATCTGGCATAAATAGTGGGAGGGCATATGGAGGGACAGAGGTGACGAAAACCCTGATATACAAAAATTTTGTCTCTAGATACCAATCTTCCACACTGCTTAGGCTGGTCGCAATGCTATTTGATATCCTAGAAGGCGTCTGGCCAAAAATGGCGACATGCAGTGGCACCATTACCCAATTGAAGATCTCGTAGATGAATTATTTGGCCTTATCCTCCTAGATCTTCGAGTGGTAGACATGGATGGGCTCTGTACTAGATGGAGTCTAGCTCTAGCTCATTAGAGGGAAAGGCATCAGAAAAAAAATGGTGTCCATGATGTAGGCGAACATGAAAAACGAAATTGCTTTCCCACCCGCCTTCTGCGCTCTATATTCGGTAACTCGACTGGTTAAACTGTTCGAAAAAAGTTTGGCCAAGTCAAAAGAAATACCTTCAACGACTGTATGAATCAGAGGCACCCACGGGAGAAAACAATGTGTGGTGTCCTCCCTCCCATACAACCTACAGGCCATCATTGCTATATACCTGAATGGTGGCTCTAAGGAGGAGACTGAATAAATTCCATTAGAGTCTGCCCTGAATTTTGCGGGGTGCGAAACCCAATCCTTGATCAGATCGAACAAGTTTCTTCCATATTGCTCGCATTCCTTCTCCTTGAAACCTTCCAAAAATTCGACATTGTGCGCGAAGTTTGGTGTGGGTAACAACTCATACATTGCCTGCAAATGTTCCAGTCTAAAAGTCCCAACCATCACCTTATGTTCATTGATAATAGTCCTGGTTGGGATATCCATATGGTCTAGCGCCCATCTGATCATATCATAATAGTGAAGGATCCATGGCCTTGCCGCTATTTTTTACATCTCTAACTGAATGACGATTTTGTATCTGGTGGCCAAATCATCCTTCTCATTATCGCTGGAATCATCTGAACAATTCACCGATTCGGACTGAAAAATGTCGGAGATGTATGTCCAGGTTTTGACAGTATTAATACTTCGGGGTGAAGTATCGGAAACAACATCGAAGCCCTAACCTAAACTTTCGATAGCCGCCTTGAATGCCTTTCGTGGAGCCATGAAAGAGAATTATGTATGCAGATCACCTGTAGTAAGAATTGTAAATATAGACATAAGTTATCCTGATGAAAAACGCTCTGCGCGCAAAATAGAAATAAAATTGAAATAATGAAACAACCCCTTATATAAGTCATTTAAAACCCTAGTGTCCTTGTGAACCAAATAGTCAAATCGCTTAAAGAAAAATTTAGCAGTAAAAGAGAGATCCTACTATCTGTCACCTCGTTGTAGTCCAAATAAATGCCATAATTGTTTGACGAGTCATAGCACGAATCAACGTAAAAAACATTTAAAATTACTCCACAGATGGTGTGCATTAAAGTTTTCATTGATGCATCAATTAATGTTTCTTAACTCCTTTAATTAAGTTTGTTTTTCTTTAATCCCCCTTTTTCGACGTTCACCGTATCGGGAGAATTCATTCCTACCCTTTGAGCCCCCAAAACCCAAAATCGCGATGATGCGATTTAGTTTAAAAACGTGATCTGACTTATAATTAACCCATGCTTAATTAATAAAAATCGCGACTTCGCGACTCGGGGCTACAAAGGTACATTTTTTTGGGAGAGCGATCGCCAAGTCGTGAAACCCCAACGGTGCTTAACTAGGGTTTAAAGTGACTTACCCCTGACACTAACCTGGGTAAAATTTTAAAATTATTTCGTGACTTCGCATATCGGAGTTTGGAAACCTTGCAACTTGTAACTTCTGAAGCGTGATAGCGCAAGGTAATAAAAGTGATAGACTCGCTTAATGGTTAGGAAACGGTGACTTAGGACTATAGCGGCTATCACCACTTCGCATGTCGGGCTAAACTTTTGATTTCAATAATTACATTTCAACAACTTGTAAAAGGCGGCTCCAACATAGGCTCCAACTAGGGATCCCATCTTCCTGCAAGACGGGAAGAACAGTAGACCACATGCCTGTATTGGGTAAATGGAGTCATTGGTTTTTTTCTGCGAAACTTGCTTTAGGAAGGGGATACATAGGGAAAAAGAGATTTCATCTTTACCTCTGAAAAGCTTTTCAACATTCAATTGGGTTCTAAACTCAGCTGCAGCCCTTTCGATGACTTTCTCCTTCTCGATACTGAATTCAAGTATGCCTTAAGATAATCGAAACAGTCCTAGGAAATTCAACAGATCCTGTGGATTTTAGATTGCATCAAACAAAGTAAATTTCNGTTTCGAAGAAGGTTGGTTATGAGAGTAGAGTGAAAATTACATATGACAACCTTACAGATATCTCAGATGTTGCTTCACTGCCAACGAGCCTATTTAGTACCTCGGTGAAGTTATCTGGCCCTTTTTACTGAATTTCCTTTCACCACTTCAAATCGTAATTATTCATTTAAATGCTAAGATGAGGGAAATCATTTATGAATTTCCTTTCATTGTCTTCTTGGACTATATGGGGGAAATCAAATATGAATTTCCTTTCACCATCTGTCTTATATTTTACTTTTTAAAACACGAAGTGGGGGAAATCAGTTTGTATAAGGCATACCAGGGATGATATCTGTGTAATATTCGCAGTGGAGGTCTATCAACTTGCTTTGATTACTCGGGACCAACCTTCTCTTAACTTTCAAAACACCTTAGCCCACAGGGAAAAAGGGAAAAATTACTTCCAGGGGCCTTCCTTTGAGCAAGCCTCAATCCTTCGAAGACTGTTAAAAAACCTAGAAGAGTCAGGATCAACCTATGCATAACTTTGTTTAGTAGGAGACTGAGGAGTTTATGAGGACTGACTTACTTTCCAAGGTCTATTTTCCAGCTTCCAAAGCTAAAATGTAACCTCTTCTTCCCCTGTAGGAAACCCGGAAAGGTGCTTGGATTTTTAAGAAGGTAAATCCAAGGACAGAAAAAGGGCAACGAAGAAAGGTCTGGAATTCTAAAAACATGGGTCATGGATTAAACCCGACTCTTGGAACCTTTTGTTTGAGACGCTTTACTCTTTATGCTTATTTTAATTACCTCTTATCTTTATCTAAGTGAAACTTTTAGGACCCAAAGTAAGAAGTCATTATTTTAATGACATATCAGGCAAAAACAACATAGTTATGAGACGACCATGGCACTTTAGTGACGTTCGTTTGAAATACAGACCTCTCTGGAATTCATACCTTTGCCTTACCACTTCGTTCTCTTCTAAAATAACGAAAAATATTTTCTATCACCTATTTTTGGTGAATTTATTCTCTGATATATGATCGTCTGTTTATTCCTTTCGCTCGTTTGGGTTGCAAGCCGAGATCCTGTAAGGGAACAACATGGAGAGTATCAGGGCTTTAAAAGAACTGAATGCATTAAAATTTTTGTATCTCTACTTCTAGAAAAAACACTGACCTATTTTATTTGTGATGAAAGTAGACTTACCAAAGAAAAATTATGAAATAAAAAAGAAAACACAAACCGGTATATACAGTGGAAATTTTGGAAACTATTTATTGCATATAGTGTTTTAAATGACGCCCGTTGACAGGGGCATTGAGGATTTTACCGTCCAAATTCTCTAATAGAAACGAATTTTTCCCTTCAGGAGTTGTGACTTTGAAAGGTCCGTACTAGATATGATCAAATTTACCATGTTTTGCTGAGTCTTCATTCCTAGCATCCCACTTCAAAACTAAATCACCGGGGATAAATTCTCTATCCTTGGCCTTACGATCAAATAACGCTTTCATGTTGTCATGGTATTTCTGCAACCTTTCGTCCACTTCAGCCCTGTGTTGTTGGACTTCAATCAACTAGTTTATTCTTCTTGTGACATGATTTGGTTCTTCTTTCTCATCTTGCCAGAGTTTCATTATGGGAAGCGCTAGATTTATAGGTAATACTACGTCGGTCCCATATACCATTTGGAAAGGAGAAGTGCCGATAGATTTTTTTGTACCTATCTGATTCACCCACAAAGTGTATTTCAAATGCACATGCCAAGATTTTTTGTTTCCGCTCAACACTTTCTTAATTATAGAGATTAGACTCTTGTTTGAAGACTCGACTAGCCCATTTCCTTGGGGGTAATATGTAGTGGAATGATCGAGCAGGATATTTTAATTTTTGAAAAAGCTGACCATAACCATAGATTTAAATGTCTGGTCGTTATCTGTGACTATCTTTCGGGGGCAGTCGAATCTAGACAAAATGTTCTCTTCTAGGAAATCCATTACCACTGAATCTGTTGCCTTTCTAGTTGGAATATCCTCCACCCACTTGGTGAAGTAATCTGTAGCAGTCAGGATCCATTTATGTTGAGCACTAGAACGAGGGTTGATTTCGCCTATAAAATCTAGTCCCCACTGTTGAAAAGGGGCTTCCATTTTGACCGACACCAACGGTAGCGCTGGGAGTTTGTGCTTGCCTGCGAACAATTGGCAAGGGTTACATGCTCTGACTTTGGCATTGACATATGGGAATAGTTTGGGCCAATAATATCCTGCCCTCAGGATCTTATAAGTCGTTTCCCTCCAGGCATGATGTCCTCTGCACACTCCTTCATGGAATTCGTTTATGACCTTCTCTATTTCTAATTCAGCTAAACAAACCAACAGGAAGCCTAGTGGGTATTTCCAATACAATTGGCTTTCATATATACAATACTTCACCACATGCAGCTTTAGCATCCTGGCTTTAGATGGGGATAAGTCACTCGGGCATTTCAGGGTCAACAGGTAGGACATTATGTCTTTATACCAATCTGATGAGGCAAACTTCTCTTCGATTCTGGTGGCAATTATTTGTTCATCGAGCTCGTTCATGTCCACATGATCTTCACATCCCTGTAGGCCATTTATCCCGAGGGATCTGAAATTGGATTCGGCTAAGAGCTTAGCCAAACCTTGCCCCTTTACTAGTCTCGTCAGTTTTATCTCCAGGTCAGATTCTTGAATTTTAGCAAGCCACCATCCCTTTTTCCATCACTGTCGGACTGAACCAAAATGTCTTTACCGAACTGGTGGGTACGTACACAATTACCTTGGAATGTAGCACGTAGGTTCTGAAAGCCTTAAATGCCTTCACCATAGCATATGCTTGCTTTTCCATTATATCATATATGATTTCAGCGTCTCTAAGACTTTTTCTAAAAAAGGCTATTGGTTGCTCGAAACCTTCTTCATTTTTCTGGAGGAGTACCGCGACAAGTGTGTGTTCAGAGGCGAACGAGAAAATCAGAAAATCTTTTAGATAATCAGGACTTTCCAGTATGGGTGCATCGCTTATAACCTTCTTGATGTGTGTGAATGATTCTTTGGATTCTACTGTCCATTTCACTTTGTTGTTCTTATTTAGCATATATGTGATCAACTTCACGATTTCAGCAAAGTTTTGGATAAATCTCCTCAAAAAAATTATTTTTCCTAAGAATGACTGAATCTCTTTTACATTCCTAGGGATATTTATTGTGTCTATAGCTTCAACTCTTTTAGGATCAATTTTAATTCCATCTCGAGACACAATATGGCCCAAGAGTTTACCTTCTTGCATAGCAAAGTGAGACTTTTTGGGGTTTAAAGACAAACCAAACCTGCGGCATTTCTCAAATGTTTACTTGAGATGTATCAAATGATCTTCATCAGATTTAGAAAAAATCATCATATCATCAAGATAGATAACCACAAATTTGTCCCTTTCGTCGATGAAAGCGATATCCATAGCACATTGGAAAGTAGCACCTGGATTCATTAAACCAAAAGGCATCTTGTCATACATAAATGTACCCCAAGGGGTGGTGAAGGTTGTTTTTTCTTTATCGTGCTCATTGACAACAATTTGATTGTACCCGGAAAACTCGTCGATCATCGACATCCTATTTTCCCCAACTACTTTTTCTAAAATGTGATCCATTTTGGGTAGAGGGTAATTTTCCTTGAGGGAGGACTTATTTATATTTCTAAAATCAACACACAGTCTGATCTCCCCACTTTTCTTTCTAACCGGGACCAGGTTTTCTACCTAGTCAAAGTATCTCAGTGGTACAATTATTTTTGCGTCCAGGAGTTTTTTTACTTCCCTTTCGACCACAGGAAATAAAATAGGATTGATTTGTCTGAGTTTTTGTCTGAAAGGTTTGACACCAGGATTTAGGGGTATCTTGTGTTCAATCATAGTGGTGTCATAGGTTCTCAGCTCTTCGTATGACCAAGCGAAAACGTCTTTATACTGCCCGAGTAAGTCTTTATACTTGCTTTTTACCTCGAGAGGAAGGTACTTTGATATTTTTACTATCCTAGGCTCCTCTTTGGTCCCTATGTCACAGTCTTCAACCTCTTCAGGTTGGGGTTGCAAAGCTGATTTTAAGGGCATATCATTTTGGTCGAACAGTCTCTCCAGAGGGATTAGTCCCTTTGGAATCTGATTGTTCTTTAAAACTAACATGCGATGATTAGCGATCTTTTCCTGGAACCCCTGAGGATCCTCTCTCTCTTGCATGGTCCATGTGTAGTCGTTTTGGTTTTCTTGGTCAATGTGAGTTTCGGCGAAGTCATCCACCATTTCGAGGAACTTTCTGATTTGTTCGTCATCCTCAAACACTTTCCAGTGTTGGATGTTGTTTGGTATGGAAGGTCTGTTCCTCACCTCTATGTGGTACCTTAGTTTGAAAGCTATAGGGGGGGAAAACATTGAGGCTGCTTTGGCTAATGAATTGGCTTGCAAAGAGCGTGGGATGAAATGAACATTTACCGATGAGAAGAAATTTTCTATTAAATCCCAGGGGCAATTCCTGTAAGATCTTAATCTTGGGTGTTTGGCCTGGTATTGCCGATTTATCTGTTTCACTATCAACTCTGCGTCTCCATAAACTTCCAAGTTCTTTATGTTTAGCTTCCTAGTAGCTTCCAACCCTAAGACTAGAGCCTCATACTCACATACGTTATTGGTGTAGTCTATATCCCACTAAAGCCTGTAAGAGAAAGGAATCACAAATTCATTTTCAGGTGCTACAAACAATACTCTTGCACCTTCTCCTTCATATGACAAGGCACCGTCAATTTTTTTTCTTCCAAATTCCAGTGCTATACATATTTTTGTCCATCTTTCCTGATTCATTTTCATTTATGTAATTGTCTTCTGTACAACTATTTACACCATCATCAAAAGACAAAAGACAATTCCCTAGATCTTGATCGGCAACATAAATAGGATAATTGTTAGGATTTTGTGGGTCGCTCACTATGTATGCTAGCCTCGTTTCTCTGTATAGCCGAGTAAATTGCCCACCAAACACATGAATCGTGGCGTAGGTCATGTCTAGTTGAAGAGACCCCCCAAGTTTGGCTCCCCACGACCTAGATAGTAGCGAGCCATACTTTGGAGGTATATCGGCGATAACTACATCCATCAGGACGCTTTTCATCGGAACATGTGCAAGAGTGACTACTAAATCTTTTATCATACCCACGCACTTAACTCTCCTTGAATCAAAAGAGTAGAGGTCCCCATAACGCCTAGTGATATTGAGGCCTAGTCTATCCATAATAGACTTGGGCATTACATTATGTGAGGCTCCAAAATCTAACATGCAGTTATGCAGCAGTCGATCATGCACATTTAGGGTAATATATAAGGGAGTGACAGTGTCTTTGGCACCCTCTAAATGTGGACCAAAATTTATATTAGGCTTATCATCTTCCAAGTTTATCACGTCAGAGTGACTTTTTGGATCCAAAAAACCTATCATTTTGGTTATCTTCTTTCGATACACAGGACTCTTTGCTAATTCAACCAGAGGGATTGGTATTTTGATCTTATTTATCTCATTTTCAAGGTTGAAACCTCCACTACCTTTGTCCGTTTCTCTGATCGAAAACTCGGACTCCTTCTTTTCCAACTTATTTGTTTGTGTTGATTTATTTCCTGTGATTTTATTTACCAGTATATGTGTTTTAGCTATCTTAATTTCTTTTTCTTTGGTCTCAGCCTATTTTACTTTGGGATTCTGCGAATCTACCCCTTTTATTTTGCTATTATGTATCTCGGTCTCCTTTGGGGCGGTCTCGTATATTTCACCTCTTGGGAGAATTTTCTTGGGTTGAGGAGTCAACGTGGGTTTGTTTCTAGGCCTCAGGTTGTACTTAGGTTGGACCTCAGCCATTATAGGATCGGTCACTTCTTGATAGACATAAACATCAATGTTGTTTATGTCATCATCTTTATTTGACGGTTGCTGAGTGTTCAAGGAATTCTTGTAATCTTCTTTAGTTAGATAAGGCTGTGTGCAGTCGTCACCCAAATTTGTCACGTCTTCTTCCAGATCCTCGAAATCTTGCAGGTCGTTTCCTCCTATAAAATTTTCATTTTTTAAAGGAGTTTGAATTTTCTGGTCTTCATTTTTAATCTGTCTTTGTTGATTTTGAGGGTTGGGGTTTCTTCTGAATTCCCTCTTAACAAAAGGATCTGCCTTGGATTGATCTAGCTGCATTCTGGAAATTTTATTTGATAACTCTATAATTATCCTAGCCATGTCATCCATTTTATCATCTGAGGATCTACTAGGCCCTGAGGGTTGCGCTTGTTCCCTAAAACATTCGGTTTCTCAGTTTCCCATTTCTACTTTTGTTTTTAATTTTCCAGAAGCCAGCATGTTAGATTTGATCTCTATGACATCATCTTGCATTCGGGTCAGGGTAGCCCCTCTCCTTTCTCTCAACAGAAGTGCGAAATCGGGTTCAAAATCCCCCTCAAAGGTTACCTTGGATGCAGGTTGGGATGGTTTAACTTCGGCTGGGATCTTATTATACAACTTGTTAAACCTTTGAATGAATTCCATAACAGTTTCTGAATTTTTTTTCTTTAAAGACCCGAACTCGGTCAAATAGTACAAATGGTCTTTTCTTTTTCCCCATTGTCTAAGAAAAGCGTCTTCTAGGGCATCATAGGATAATATTGAATCTGCGGGTAGACTTTGAAACCAAGCTCATACATGTCCTTCGAAAGTCTGAACAAAGAACCTCGAATTTACGTCTTTGTGTTCGAGACCTAGGATATCTACAAACTGATCAAAGAAATTTATATGTTCTGTCGTGGTCAAGTCCCCTTCCCCTGTAAATTTAGGTAAGTTTTTCATGTAGTTTTTAGGGAGGTCATGAAGAGGGACAGGCAGGACCAGAGGTGCATATCTGGAAGCTACTTTAGTGAAAACCCTAGGAGGCAGGGGCGGCCCTTGCCCCCCCCCCCTCCTCCTCCTGGAGCTCCTCCACCTCCTAAAACCCCTCCACCTCCTCCTCCTACGGTTTCCATCGATACTATTGGATAGGAAAACGATGCGTTATATAGAGGGCTCTGGAACACTAAAAGTGAATCTTTAGCTTTTTCGAGAGACGAGAAAACTGAAGAAGGGGGAAAAGGGATGCGAGGGCTTGGTTCCTCAGATTTTCAAGAGATGTAATCAGGGGAACTCGCGGGCGTGGAATTTGAGTGTATGGTATACTCTTTGAGACTCTGCGAGATCGGGAAATCTAACTAAAGAGTCGACGGGATATCGCTCGCTATTAAAATTACTGAGGGGTTTTCACCTTTGTGTACGCTAGAAGTGGTCGGATGAATTTCATTTTTGACTTCAGGGAGAGCTAAAGTTGGGTTGAGGGTTTTAGGGGGGGATTTGTCTGAACTTAGAGGTTCAACAGGAATCTTATCTTTGGGTTGTGTGTGCCTAAGCTGGTAGACCACAGTGGTTGGCTTAAGGGAACCTCTTGTTTTCAGTATTTTTTTGGGATCGAAAACGGGCGTGGTCTGTTTACCATCTCGGTTTTGTCGAGTGTTCCTTTGACCAGATGCCAGCTTACTTAAACGTGGAGTCACCAAGTGAATGATAAAATAAAAATCCTTTAAAAGGTGTTCACCCTTTGTTCACCATCAAAGGGTAGAAACTTGCAAAAATGGCGTTCTCCCAGGGAAAAGGTTTCGTAACTTCGATCCCCGGCAACGGCACCAGAAAGATGTTGTTCCAGAGTCTATACTTAAGGCTAAAAAGTATAGGGTCTAGGCATCCAAAAGTGAGTAAAAGATAAAAAGGGGAAAAAACAACCTTCGGGAAAAGGGAAGCTAAGGTTGATTTCTAAGTTGTCTATGTCTCGCTTCCAAATGTTCCTGGATGCTTATATCCTGTTCAATTGCGGCCCATGAACGTTCGAGTTCGACCTGGGTGATGGCAGTTTTAAGTATGGTGTCAAATAGGTTCAAAGCGATGCTGGTTTGATCCGATAGGCTGGGTTCAATGTTGGGTTGTCTTGCAAAGGGCACAGTCATGGAGGAACAGAGGATGAAAATAAAGTTTGAGGTTTAAAATGCCACTTCAATTCTTTTTTAACCGTATAAAAGAGAACTTTCAAAATGCGATGTTAAATATAGAACACAAACCAAAGGCCTTCTCCCATAACTGAGTTAACTTTTTAAAGAATCGTGTATGAAATGCGAGAAAACATTAAGCATTCAACAATGCGAGGCTCCTATCAAGGGAGATTCTCGCCCTGTAAACAGAAGAAGAAAAAGGCAAGAAGTAATCTGACGAAGCATAAAATATAAAGATTTAAAAATTTCATAGGTATTGTACTTGTTGATAGCCAATACAAAGGAAAACCTGCAAACAATTAGACGACTAAAGTTGGTCATCACAGTAGAAATTGAACTAAATTGTAGCTAAACATTCATCAGAAATATATAATAGGAATGAAACTTAATATAAGATAACAGAGAAAACAAAACTCATAAATCAGTCTTCACGGAATCAGGAATCTTTGGATTGCTTTGTATTAATTTTCAAGAGAAATAAAGTCTCTATTACAATCGGCCAAGAAAGGTCCCCTCTCTATTCTCACTTCAAAATGCATATTTATACAGACTTCTAAACGCTAGAATCTCAATCGTTCCAGAAGTTTTCAGTTACAAAAATGGGAAATTTTTGTGTCTCACTTCTTTGTCCTTGTCCTCCTTTCTGCGGGCAGAGCACCTTCCTTCCTTTACTGTTTGGGTTCTAAAAATAGAACAGGCAGACATCTGTCATTATTTGACACCAGAAGCCTACCCTTTCGCCTACTCAGTGCAAGTGATTCACCTCTCCACCAACTAGGCTATCAAATTGGAAGGCTCTGCTTGGTTGCTTGCTTCAAGAGTGTAACAATTCTTCGCCAGTTGTGGTAAACTCTTTCCCACTTGTCGGTCCTCTGCGATGATTGGGAATAATTGTAAATTTGGCTATACTAGCCATTTTTCCATTTGGGTCATATCAACCTAGATGATCTGGGATATCTCCACTTACTGCTCCTCCATGTTTTCTTTGATGTCCAACAGATGTTTAGCTATATTGATTTTTCCCAGTGTCCCAACACTTCTCTCCTTATCAAGATCTAACAAACCTTTACTTATTAAAGAGAACGTTTCCTCACACAAATTCTTTACTTCGTTAGCTCTCCCCCTGCTTTCCGATATGTTCTGTTCCCAGACCTTCAGCAGGATATTACCTCTGGTTTGTTCCGTGATGGATAATTTTGAGGTGTTGATGGTCTCTAGCTTCACTGTAGCTATAACAACGTCTTGGAAAGTGACCCGTGTTGCCCGACTTCTCTTTCTCTCAAAGAAATGTTCTCTAATATCTGCTCTATCGTCTGGAAATGGTTTTGAATGGTTCTCACCTTTGCCAACAAGTTTTGTTGAGTCGTGAGTACCTTATGTGGGATTTCAGCGGCCTGCGATCTGAACATTTCTATGTATACAACTTGTTTCTCGACCACCTCCAATTTCCACTGCAACTCTATAATCTGTTTCCCTTGTTGGCTTACCTGTGTTTGGCTAGTTTGCACCGACTGGTGCACTTGCTCTAGGTCGGACCTGATGATCTGGATTTTATGAGAAGAAAGAAATGAATACAGATTATTAACATGTTCCTAACACAAAATAACAGAGATACAATAAAACTGGTTTTCTACTCAATAACGAAATAAGATGAAACTGTAAAATGCAGTGGAAACAAGTTTGTTGGAATGGTGGTGGCTTATCTCTGAGAAGAGATGTGACGGCAACGCGCACTCGCAAGAAGAAAGTTACAATGAGGCTCTGAAGGCCTTTTTACAATAATCAAGAATTCCAAAAACCCTAGACATCCAAAAACCTAACCCTAGGAGATGAAGCACCAAAAGTCATGTGGCCCCATTTGGGTAAGCTAGTACATCAACTTCCCGGGGTCGTAACTTTTGCATACGATCTCTGTTTTAGGCGTGTGATAGCCTGTTGGAAAGGTATCATCGAGGAGATTCATTTTGGGGGATTAATATTCCTTCGACTATCATTGAGAATCTAGATACTGAAAAACCTTCATTTAGGCCCTCAAAATGGCCCCGGAAGTAAAAACTGCTAAAAATAGTAAATTGCCAAAAATGTCAGAAAGTTGTTTTGAGATAGTTGGAAAAGGTGGGTGGCCACCGATATCCATCTGAATTAATCATCCCTCCTTAGGAATAAATGGTCCCCATTGCATTGAGGTCCCCCATTAGATGAGGAAATTTCTACTGAATTTGGCCCCAGGTGAGCCACTTGCCTTGGTGCAGGAGTTGCCCTGCTTTGACGACTCGATAAAGATGGATCCTTTGTTGTCGAGTGCCCTTGATCTGTCTATCCACAATCTGATCATTGGATTCCTGTTGTATGTAGTCAGGGTTGATCTCAGTTGGTGTCAGTTGTTCTGCTACTTCTGAGGTGTCCAATAACGGTGGGAAATAAGGGCGAAGGAGATCCGCGTTGAACACTGGGTGCAGGCCAAGGAAAGGAGGAATGTTGAGCTCAAAAGCATTATCCCCCATGGCCTTGGTGATAGTGTACGGTCCATAACAGAGTGGGTGAAGCTTCCGATGGGGTCCTGTAAGGCGTTCTTTCTGCAAGTGCAACCAAACTTTGTCGCCCACCTAAAACTTATGCAACACCCAATGTTGATCATGGTGTTGTTTGTACTTGTCATTGGACTTCTGTAGGACATCCTGAACCTGTTGGTGGATGTGCTGGATCGGCTCAATGAACCGAGTGGATTTGTCAGCTTCAGTTGGATCAGGAGATGAGTCAATCGAAGTGACCACAAGAGGAAGTGCAACATCTATGGGACCCAATGGTTGGAATCCCAACCCCACTTGAAAGGGGTTGTGGCTAGTTGAGCTATGCAAGGCTCAGTTGTAGCTATGTTGGACATAGGGAAGGCTCTCATCCCATGTGTGAGGGTTCTTTGAATTATACATGCGAAGGATATGCACAATCATTAGATTTACAACCTCGGTTTGGCCATCTGTCTGGGGGTGGAAGGCCATGGATTTGGTGAGCTTGGTGTCCAACAGTGACTAGAGGCTCGACCAGAATGTGCTGAGAAATCGACTATCCTGATCTGATACAATGGTTTGTGGGATTCCAAAATGTACCCAAACTCGTTCAAAGAAGAGCCTGGCAGTGGCCTCTGCTGTGATGCTCTTCTTGCAGGCAACCAG
>SNQJ01S0105880.1:0-10444 GCA_010110895.2 Picea sitchensis | reverse complement strand
GTTTGTTCTATCGGGACCTGGTGGTAGCCAGACTTCAGATCAATCTTACTGAAGTATTTGGCCCCCGTGAGTTGATCAAGGAGGTCATCGATTCGGGGAATTAGGTACCGGTTTCTGACAGTGATTTTATTCAGAGATCGGTAATCAATACAGAGTCGCCAGGTTCCATCTTTCTTCTGTACCAACATGATTGGGCTTCCGCAAGGTGATGAGCTAGGGTGGATGTGCCCCTTGTGGAGCAGTTCTTGGATTTGTCGCTTGATCTCCTCATTCTCTAACAAAGAGAAATGATAGACTGACCCATTGGGCAGCGGTGCGCTGGGGGTCAGATCGATGGGGTGCTTGACCTGGCAGTGCAGAGGTACCCCTGAAGGTGAGGAGAAGATATCCGAGTATTCTTCCATGACCTTATCTACTTGCTTCTGCTGTGTGGAGAGATCGACCGCAGAGACCTTGGATGTGGCTGCGATCTTTCGCTTTTTCTGAGAGCGAATCACGAAGAAGACAAACTTCCCCGTCTACGAGATGACCTTCCTGCATTGCTTAGTAGAGATCAAGGAAATATCACTAGGTGGGACTGCCTCGGGTATCCTGTACAATTTTCTATTCAAAGTAATAATAACACTACGAGGTCTAGACTCATATACAGCATGACATTTCCATAAATAAGGTTGGCCCAAAAGAACATCACAAACTTCGAGAGGAGAAACATCACACAATACCTCGTCTTTGAAGGGCTTAAAGACATATGACATTCGACACTGTTGGTTGACACGGAGATTGCTTTCTTGGCGGATCCATCCAATGGTGTAGGGTTGTGGGTGCGGAATTGTTGACAGGGCCAGCTGCTTGATGACCTCTGCTGAGATGAGGTTCTTCTAGCTATCACTGTCAATGATGAAGTGCAGTGGGGTGCCTTTAACCCACATCTGTGAATGGAAGAGGCGCTCTCCTTCTTTTGGTTCATCTGGTTCACCAGGCTGGAGCTTGGTGGTAGCAACGGTGGCACTGGGTTATGCGTCAATGATCTGTCTTCCCCTTTTTGGTTTTGTCTTGGAGTCCGAATCTACATCTGATTCAGAGGCTTTCACTTCAGCCACCAGCGACTTCTTTGAGTGGCAGTCAGCAGTGTTATGCCAAGGGCTCTTATGGAAGTCGCACCACTTCCCGGTATCTTTCTTTGTCCTTCCGATGTCCTTCTTTGCTTGCGGCTTGTACTGGTTGTCTTGATACTACCCATATTTTCTCTGTCCTTTGTTCGGTGGTTTGGGGCCTCCCTTTCCTGGATTTTGTTGTGAGGGGTTCCCAGGCCCAAATTGCCGCATCTTTTGTTTGAGCTTCTACTCGATTTTGACAGCATATCGGTAGGCCGCACCCAAGGATGAGATGTCCAAAAATTCCATTTCAGTATAGATGTATCTATGCAGAGCACCATGATACTTGAGCACCAGATGTCACTTCGAATCTTTGATACCCAACTTGGTGCGCAAGGTATGGAAGATATTTGTGAAATCTAGCGCTGCTTAGTCTCTTTCTTGCCGCAGTGTGGTCCATTTGGTATACAGGTCGTCATAACTTCCGACAGGGTAGTATTGTTCCTTAATAGCATCCCTGAAGGATTCCCAAGTGGCCATGACTGAAAATAATGAGGCTTCCTCTATTTCCTTTTGCTCACAGAAAGTTTCCCACCAATCTTTGACATGGGGAACAACTTTGAGGAGCGCAAAAGTAATCTTTTCTCTATCCAAAAATTTATGAACAGAAAATACCCTTCTAGTAGATTCAACCACTTGTGTACAACATCTGCACCTATCTGACCTTCAAATATAGGAATATCAAAGTTTATTTGTACCTTAAAGGGGGCGATGCCTCCATTCGAAGAAGATTCATCGCCTGTTGGTAGTCGCCGAAGGATTTGCACGAAACTATCCATCATCGCGTTCCTCTGTTGCATGAGGGATTCCTCAATCCACAGTTTGAAAGGATCTCCTGTCCCGTCATCTTTATTTTCTCCTGCCATGGGAGGTCGCTTGGGCGTGCAAGAGCTTCTGTCCTCAAGAGAAACAAGCTCGAGACCCAACTCTTTGTACTCCGACCTCGTTGGGGACATGCATTAAGACGACAAGGAGCAGATCGATCTGATACCACTGATCTGGATTTTATGAGCAGAATAAAATGAATACAGATTATTAACAGGTTCTTAACACAAAATAAAAGAGATACAGTAAAACTGGTTTTCTATTCAATAACGAAATAAGATGAAACTGTAAAATGCAGTGGAAACAAGCTTGTTGGAATGGTGGCGGATTATCTCTGAGAAGAGATGTGACGACAGCTCGCATTCGCAAGAAGAAAGTTACAATGAGGCTCTGAAGGCCTTTTTACAATAAGCAAGAATGCCAAAAACCCTAGACATCCAAAAACCTAACCCTAGGAGATGAAGCGCCAAAAGTCATGTGGCCCCGTTTGGGTAAGCTAGTACATCAAATTCCCAGGGTCGTAACTTTTGCATACTGTTGAAACAAATCTTAAAATCTTTTATCCTTAAGGCCTAGATTTTTATTTTTTGAGTCTTTAAGTTTTCAGCTTTCCTAAAACAAGAATTTCGTCAATTCTAAATTCACGATACCTTTTTATTGATTATTTTTTAATAAAAAACAGATAAAAGTTTACAAAAATATAAGTTTTCCAACACTTTTCAATTTTTTTTTAAAAGGAGTATAATTTAAATTCGCGAGTTTTTAATTCAAACGTTAAAGAAATCGGGATTCGGGGTTTTCTGTAAAAAAATTTTGATGCAAATCGAATTGCGAAACCCCAATCCCCGATCTCCTGATACTTTAAGACTTAATCTAAACACTAATTACTTAATTCTCTTTTAAGAAGGTTTAAAGATTAAGATAATCACGTCGTGATATCGGGATTCGCGGTTCAATAAGATCATATATCTTGTCTTCATGTTTCCTGAATTCTCGATTTACAAAACCCCGATCCACAGTTTACGTTAAATTAACTAATCATGTTTTAACCTTAATCATGATTAGATAATTAATTAAAAGGAATTAAGTCTTGTTTAAAAAAGGCCATCACGATTTCATGATTTCGGGATTCGCGATTCCATGAGAACACGCCTCATGTCATCGTATTTCCCAAAATCCTGATTTTTGAAATCTCGAAAGGGTTTAATCTCGATTAATTAACATACTAAAAACATTTAAATTTTAATTAATACATCGCGATTTCGGCGATCGGGTTTCTTTGATGACATATCTTTCGACATCAAGATTGTCGAAACCCTGAAAAGTCATGTTTTCAAATTTAACTCATAATTAACACTAATAAATCCTCTTTCTAAACAGGTTTAAAGTTAATCTGTCCTTGAGTGTTCATTAATGCGTCGTTGTCTAATTAAGTAAGTTTCTCTTTTTATTTTGAAAATGCCGAGAAAGCCTAAGTACGAACATTAAATGGATATCTCCAAAAATATGTTTTGCATTAAGAGCTTTAATTTCGTAACAGATGCACAAATCTCATTATTTTTAAGATATATTCAAAATAAACGTTCGAACGTCTGTATTTTCATTTTAAAGCTAAGCTTATTCATCCACTTTATGTGACAGGTTCTCAAGTCAAACACAGAGCTATGGCACCTAAAAAAGAACCGAAGAAAAATGAAGAACCATAGGAAGGTGACATTATCTCTGATACTACTCCACACGCCATACACTCCATCAAATCATGGGCTCAAATCTCTGAATTTTTGGAGGACGAGTTAAAGTATGCAGACCCTGATTCTGAAAATCATCTATGGGACGTTGTTGAGTCTGAACTTCATAAGGTTGTTGCGCGTCCGAGGTTGGTGGAATATACTGAGATGGTCGGCTGGGCTCTGGATAAGGTATATATCCCAACAAGGAGTATTCAGAACGATCAAGGAGCCATCATCGACTCATTTCAGCCTGAGCACATTCAAGTAATGTATAAACTAACGTTGAATTATAAACACACCTTTAATGATGAATTTTTAGCCGAATTTCAAAGAAAAGAATGTATTGAGGCAGACCAGACATACCCCAACATGATTAAAGGATGGGCAAGGTCTGAAGCAAAATTTAGGGCTGATTCTCATGGAATTTATGCTACAACTTCCTTAAATGAATATATGGTTTATGTAGCCATGATGTTATGCAGACTTTTCGGGAGAAAAAATCCCTGTCACTTTCATGCAGACTAGGTACCTTTCTTAGAAGAAGTTGGAAATGGAAATGGTTTTAACTGGCATAAAATTTTATCGGATAACCTGACACAAGAAATTTTAAATTATAAAGAAGCCAAGTCAAAGGGACAACCAATGTCTTTTTATATGTCTGCATATATTATGGATGCTATCTGTTTTATGACCCCATTTCCATTAATGAATTGGAGTTGGAGTGTTTCCTACCCAGAGCCTGTTCATAAATACCACTCAACCCTCTGGGAAGAAAATGCTAAAGAAGCATTTTACGAAGTTTGTCATTTTGTCATTATTCCTATGCACAAATTATTTTTTGGATGCGAACCCCCTCGCATTTCTAATGCAGTCATAGAAAGTCTTAAATCTGTTGCCTACTGGTTTATTGAGGAAAAATTTTCCTATGTTAGGGTCTATGGTTGTTCCATTCCTCCTCACGCACTCTCGAAATTCTTACCAGACATATTGATACGCAGAGAGGTAGCTCATCAGTTAGCCAAGGGTGGTATTGGATTAGAATTAAAATCACTTCAGAAAAAAGCATGGCCATATTTCCCTGTTCATGTCGGGAAATTTACTTTATCAAATTTAGGCCATTCCAAGGCAGAGGCCGAGTCATTGGAAGAAGTAAATTTCGTAAACATTGAGCACAGAAAACATGACCCTTACCAAATAATAAGTAGGCATTACATACATTGTAATTTAAAAGCATATGAACATGAAGTATCTGTTTATGATGATATTTTCAAAGATGTTAGGTCTTATGAAGAAGTGTTGAACAGAGTCCAAGATTTTCCACCTGACTCACAGGCTAGGTTTGTATATTTTCAAAGTCATAGGCGAAGATGCCTACCTAAAATTTTACAGGGTGAAATTCCGACCCCATCGCCAGAGCAGGAAGAAACCCCTCCAGGGTTTGAAACTAATACTCAGGGTAAAGAAAATGACATAGATAAGTTGAAGGATTCTGAAATACCTCCTCAAAACATAGAGGGTTCTTAGATAAAAGAACCAGGGACAGAGAAAGGAAAAGGACTGGAAACAAGTCCAATAATTCTTGACGATGTTCCAGAAAAGATAGGAGGAACTACTTCAAAAGAACTTGGTAGTCCTATCACCTCCTTAACTCCATTACAATCTACTTTCGGAACCCCCCATGAAGGAGTTATATATGTCAGTGACCTAGAGCCGATTTCAAGAGATGAAATCCCCCCATCGGATTACTTTTTCAGCGAAAAGCGAAGAGCAGTCTTGAAACAATAAATTCATCCAAGAGGAGAAGGAATGATTAAAAGGCATAAAGTTATCATAGATGGAAAGAATCTCAAGGATGGAGAGTTCACTACAGAATTAGCAGGAACAATGGGTGTCATAGCATCAACTAATATGTATTCTGTGGGAAATTTAACAACTATGCTTGAAAAGAAGGATCAAACAATAATCCAGTTGCAAGACAAAATAAAAGAAAATGAAAGAAATATTGCCTGGGGAATACAGAAACGTCTAGAACAAGCTAGACTCAAAGATATGCAAGAAATCCAAAAATTAAATAAAGACTTGGATGAGGCAAAACACTTAATACGGGTCGCATGGGAACAGGTTCAAAAGCTAGGAGAAGAAAACAAACAGTTGCATGATAAGATTATTTCTATTACTAACTAGGTAGTTGAACTTGAACATTTCAGGACACAGGCATCGGAGATATATGCAATAATAGAGGAAGAACAACATAAAGTATTCTTGAATCTGGAAATAATCCAGAATTATTTTCAGGAATCAAATAAGTCCTTGGAAAATGTGTTCCAGAAAGAAAGAGAGGCGAAAGTAGCTAGGACAACTTTCGAGAAAGCAGTGGCTTCCTCATCAAAGGAAGAAATTGAAAAGACTCAGAAATTATCTATTTTTGAACAGATTAAAGGAGATATAATGATTAAAGTGTGGGTATCAAAATTAGCTGAATATAAACGAATCACAAGAGAAGTTAATGAAGATTGTCAAGGAATCTTCGATCTCTTTGAAAGAGATTCATTGAATATCGGAACAGATGATTGTTCAGGATTGTTACGTGAAGTCACTATTGCCAAGCACCAACTAAGGTTTAGAGAAGAGATGGAGGAAAAGAAAGCAGATATTTCAAACATCAAACTGATCAACATCACAGAGATCAACAAGTGGATGGTGACTTCAAGTTTAAAGATGAAAACTGTTAAATTTATAGAAAGAATGATAGAAAGCCGGTTGCCCGAATTACAGAGAAGATTTTTCTCATTCGAAGAAAATGAGATACCAAAATCTCCCAGGATCTTAGTAATTTTTTTGGGAAAATGTGTTCAGTGTGTTGATGAAGAAAAAGAAAGTTCGTCAACGCAAGTTTGAAACCTTTTTAAAATGTTTTTATTATTAGAAATTTAAAAGAAATTGTAAATGGTTGACATTATTTGTATGTAACCGTAATATTAGGAAGTTGGTTAATGAACAGCGAGAAACTTTGATGAATATGTATAAATATAGTTTCTAGAGGCTGAGAAAGGGCTTCAGAAATTTTGGAGAGAGCCATTTTTGTAATATCAGTTTTGAAATACATCGGAATATAAATCGCAAACGAGATTCTAGATCCTGCAACTTTGTAACTATGTGTCTTCCCCTGTTTATTATACTTTGTTGAATTCTCCCTTTAATGTTTTCTCTAACAAGTAAATCAATTTGAAATTATATACATCATTGATTCATATTTTCATGTTGGTTTGGATGTTAAATGGTTTACAGTCTTTCCTCTGAAATTGCTTTAGCAATTTTAAGACATGTAAAGCTTTTGTTCCTTAATTCTTAACTCTTGTTAGATATTCCCTTTTTCTTTCATCGTTGTCTATTGAAATATAAGATTATTTCTTGATTAAAGCCTTATATTTCTTTGTATTGTTCATTTGTTGTTTGCAATTTCTTGAAATTGTGACAAAACCAAGAAATGGCCTTGAATGTGTTTACATTGTTGTTTTAGGTTTTAAAATTGTTTTCCTTGATCCTCACCTCTGGAAATCTGAAGTAACAAACTGATTAAAACCATTTTATAAATAAATAAATATTTATCCTCCATGGCTGTTCCAAGTGCTAGACAACCCAACATTGAACCTGGACTCCAAGATCAAACTAGCACCGCTTTAAACCTATTTAACACCATTTTACAGACATCAACTAACCGGGTAGAACTAGAACAATCATGGGATGCAATTGAGCATGACATTAGCATCCAAGAACAACAAGAAGAAAGACAAAGACAGCTGAGAAACTGATTTTTCCTTTACCTTCTTAAATTATTATTATTTCTAAATCATTCCTTTTAAATCATTTACAGATGCCTTGATGGTATGTTTTATAGCCTTAAAACATAAACTCAAGAACAACACATACGATCTTCGTTTTAGGCATGTGATAGCCCGTTGGAAAGGTATCGTTGAGGAGATTCATTTTGGGGCCTCAATCATGCCTTCGGCTATCATTGAGAAGCTCGATACTGAAAAACCTTCATTTAGGCCCTCAAAATGGCCCCGGAAGTTAAAACTGTTAAAAGTAGTAAATTGCCAAAAATGTTAGAAAGTTGTTTTGAGCCAGTTGGAAAAGGTGGGTGGCCACCGATATCCATCTAGATCACCTAAGCTTCTCAATTTCATGCAGGTCAGTTGTTCGGGCTTCCTCAAGGATCTTGCTCACCTCATCCCTAACATTCGCTTCGGCAGTAGCTACCTTAGCTTCCAATTTACTGATCAGAAGGTGCTTTCATTTCAATTGGGTCGTCAAAGTCCAAACTGAGTACTGATTGGTTGTAGCATAAGCCCCTAGCATCCCGGCTATCTCCTCTGCAAAATTTTCCTCTTTTGTGGCCTTCCCATCTGTCATGATTTTAAATTTTTTAGCTACTGCGCCCTCTTTTTGATAAAATCCTTGCCTTACCACGGCCTTTCTTTTCTTGTCAAAGAAAAATTCGTTGGAAGGCAGCTCCTCTACAGAAATAGGCATCAGTTCTTCATTGAAAATCCATACCTCATCAGGATTCCCCTTTGTGAAATGCAAGGGTGTGACAATAACAATCGGACTGTCGATTTGCTTGGATGTTTGTTTCGGTGTGACTTCTGTAACTGGCTCATTTGGCACGAGAAAAAGTGAGTCGCCCGACCCCTACGGAGGTATCTCCGCTTGGCCTTGGGCATGCTTGCCTGGAGTGCCCTTTTTGGGGTTTCCTTCCTGCTTCTGAGGGCCTTCGGCTCCTAGCTCTGAGGTTCCAGCCTCCATGGTTTTCCCTTGGTCCTTCTCCCCGCTAGGACTCAAGTCCTTTGCACCTTTGGCTCCCATCTTCTTTATAACTGGAAGCTCTGGGGCTTCACCCTATAAAATATGAGGGAGACAACTCTGTCGGTGTTCCCGAAACTTAAAAAATTCGGCCATGTATTCGAGTGGAAAGGCTTGAATCTGACTTAGGACTTCTGCGAAGGACCTTGCGCCCAAGAATATTTCGTCATGCGGGGAATCCTCGTGTTCATACCTCTTCAAGACGCAACTTTCCAAGTGATTGCTCACAACCTTACTAGGGTCATTCTTCTTAAAATCAATGTCTACCAACTTCATTTCTTCCAGAGCCGCAGCCTCGACTTTGGCGTGGCAAAAATCTAACAAGGAATAAGCACCGATACAAATAGGGAAGGGTGGCCATACCTTTTTTTATACTCCTTTGAGCTCCTTTCTTATCCCGCTGAGCACAGACTATCTGGCGATCTCTCGGCACAATAGCTTATCTGGTAGGAATAGCGGGAGGGCATATAGAGGGACAGAGGTGCCGAAAACCCTGATATATAAAAATTTTGTCTCTAGATACCAATCTGCCATGCTACTTAGGCTGGTCGCAACGCTATTTGATATCCTGGGAGGCGGCTGGCCAAAAATGGTGACATGCAGTGGCACCATTACCCAGTTGAAGTTCTCGTAGATGAATTATTTGGCCTTATCCTCCCAAAGCTTCGAGTGGTAGACATGGATGGGCTCTGTACTAGATGGAGTCCAGCTCCATCTCATTAGAGGGAAAGGCATCAGGAAACAAATGGTGTCCATGATGTAGGCGGACATGAAAAACGAAGTTACTTTCCCACTCACCTTCTATGATCGATATTTGGTAAATCGAATGGTTAAACTGTCCGACAACAGTTTGGCCAAGTAGAAAGAAAGACCTTCAACGACTGTATGAATCAGAGGCACCCACGGGAGAAAACAATGTGTGGTGTCCTCCCTCCCATACAACCTACAGACCATCATTGCTATATACCTGAATGGTGGCTCTAAGGAGGAGACTGAATAAATTCCGTTAGAGTCCGCCCTGAAATCTACGGGGTGCGAAACCCAATCCCTGATCAGATCGAACAAGTTTCTGCCATATTTCTTGCATTCCTTCTCCTTGAAACCTTCCCAGAAATTCGACATTGTGCGCGAAGTTTGGTGTGGGTGACAGCTGATACATTGCCTGCAAATGTTCTGGTCTAAAAGTCCCAACCGTCACCTTTTGTTCGTTGATAATAGTCCTGGTTGGGATATCCACATGGTCTAGCACCCATATAATCATATCATAATAGGGAAGGAGCAGTGGCCTTGCCACTATTTTGTGCATCTCTGATTGAATGACGATTTTGTATCTGGTGGCCAAATCATCCTTCTCATTATCGTTGGAATCATCTGAACAATTCACTGATTCGGACTGAAAAATGTCAGAGATGTATGTCCAGGTTTTGACAGTATTAACACTTCAGGGTGAAGTATAAGAAACAACATCGGAGCCCTGACCTAAACTTTCGAAAGCCACCTTGAATGCCTTTCGTGGAGCCATGAAAGAGAATTATGTACGCAGATCACCTGTAGTAAGAATTGTAAATACAGACAGAAGTTATCCTGATGAGAAAAGCTCTGCGTGCAAAATAGAAATAAAATTGAAATAATGAAACAACCCCTTATCTTAGTCATTTAAAACCCCGGTGTCCTTGTGAACCAAACAGACAAATCGCTTAAAGAAATATTTAGCATTAAAAGAGAGATCCTACTATTTGTCACCTCGTCGTAGTCCAAATAAATGCCATAATTGTTTGACGAGTCATAGCACGAATCAACGTAAAAAAACATTTAAAATTACTCCGCAGACGGTGCGTATTAAAGTTTTCATTGATGCATCGATTAATC
>SNQJ01S0105879.1:0-11234 GCA_010110895.2 Picea sitchensis | reverse complement strand
CCAAAAATAGAGTCATACTCATGCTGTCCCAAAACATACTGTCTAAATATATCCTTGATGTCCAAACATTTTTAATCATGCCAATAAGATTTGTCTTTAAAAGAAAATCATTAAAAAGCACTAAAAACCATATTTGCTGTGTGAGGCATTTTGCCTCTTTTCATTGCTGCCCTCTTTTGATCCCATTTCTGACTTTTCCTGTGCAACATTCTCTAGCTGAGTAGGACCTTGTGGGAAGATCTCACTGATGATAGGAGAGCAACTATCTTTGAGGTGAAGATGGGAAGACACAGATTTGAGGAATCTTTGGAGGACTTGGAGGGATTGGCCACTCCTTTTCCCTTATCTAGCTTTGGCTTAGGAACATCAATTTTTATCCTTTTGCTTGCATGAGAGGACTATACTGGCGAGGCAACATGATCAATTTGGGCATTTGGGTTGATTGGCGGTGGAGGAGGGGGTAATGGCAACAACACAGTAGGCCAACCATGGTGATGAGCTATAGGTTGATGAACACTTTCTTGCCAACCATCATTGGAAGGTGGTTCTGGCTGCATAGACACATGAGGGGGGATGTGGATACCAGAGAAATTCTAACGTGACTGGAAATGAGGCCTCCTAGGTATAGGTTGCAAAATTCCTTGGCCAACTAGATTAAAAAACCCATCTGGGAAAAGTTGATTTAGTTCTTGCGGATCAATGTCAAAATGTATCGAAAATCATGGCCTTCTATGGCCTCTTTGCCAATTATTTCCTCTGCCTCTATTTGCACCTCTGCTAAAGAAACTCATCCTGAAGCAATATTCCAATCATGTTATGAAAAACTCTTAACAATCCATATATCAATACTCTACCTAAATAAAATCAAAAGGTTGGCTCTATCATTCAGAACAGAAGCACATGCAATCCATCCATCCATCTTATTTTTAAAATCAATAATCAATTGCCATTTGAGCAGGGAGTGATAGGGCTATTGGGAAGATGGGGGGTTTTGTAATGAGCAGAAAATGGTAGCATGGACGGGAACCAACCAATAAATACTGTTCAAGCAAATGCAGAGGCAATAAGGTCTCCATATCCAAACTTCCAACACCAGTTATCATCTAGTCCCTTTCTTTTCCTTTTAATGCTTTCATTTTTTAAAATGAAATTCATAATAACAAAACATGTGATAAATTAAATGCTATTGGGAAGGTGGTGGGCATATAATGAGCGGAAAGTGAGATAATGAACAGGAATGAGATGATCACTGTTCTACTACATGAAATAACATTTATTGAAAAATCGACATTGCCATCATTTGCCAAAAACCTTTCTCTGTTAATCCAAAACACAACAATTTTGATAGTGCTCATTATAAAAATTTCAGGACTGTCAAACTTTACAATTTTCATTTCCCCTTTTTCTTTTTTTTTGTATTTTTATTTATGTCCATTTAAACTAGCAAAATGTTTTGTAGGAGACTGTTTACAAAGTCATTTGAAACCAGATTGCCTCAAGCTAGCATGGGAGGCTGAGAAAACAAACATAAATCCATCGACCTTTCATTATATAAAATTTATATCACAACCCCAATACTTGCTGCATAAACAAACTGGGTTTGAAACCTCAATGCGAAACTAGTGGTCATCGTTTTTTTTCAAAACTAGGTAACCTCAAAATCGACCAAACCCTCGTAAATAAATAACATACGAGCCAAGATTTCATGGATATAACCAATCCTTCCCACTGTTGGGTCAACACCATAACAAATATCAAAACTAGAGTTCGAATTTATTAACTGTCCATATATCGGATAAAAAAAAGGAGGCCTGAGCAGGCACATGGGCGAAATATTTTGAAATGGGGGTCTGCAAAGCAAAACAAAAAACATATTTCTTCCAAAACAAATCTTTTTGCAGACCTCCCAAAGTGGCCACAAGACAAATACACAGGTCTCCAATATATTTTCAAATAGTGGAATGATAATACGAAGGGTCAAAAATCTTCCAAGGATTGGGTAGAGGGCGTGGCATTACGCAATAATCACAAGACCCAACTGTTCTTTTATTTCACAACGAAAACCCTTCGAAATTTAATCACAAGAAATGAGTGAAACCGAATGTATTTGCCATAATCATTTGCCAACAGTCATACCATGATAAACAACATTCATTCTGGGTGGAACACAACCACAACTTCAAACAGAATGGAATGCCAAACAAATTTCCCAGCTTGAAACGTTAAATACCAATAGGAAGAAACCCCATTTAAATGTAATTTGCACAGCTAGAATGCCCACATGCATCCATCGTAATTTTCGGAAAGCAAACACACTCTGTAAGCAAAATCTAAGAGCCAACATAATGATTTTATTCAGAGCAGAGTTACAGTTCATGAATGGAGAGATAAGAGCCAACATACCTGTAAGGAGAATGCCAGAAAGCTAACAAGCACCACTATTCTTCGAAAGGCCGAGCAAAACGAAGACAATACTAACCAGAGCAACCAAAACAATGCCAGCATTGTGAAGGTGGCTACTTCAAGGTAGGGTAAGAACATCGTGCAGTAATTGCACGTCGTTTCCCACATTAATTGCCATCAACCACAACCAATTATGGAGCGCACCCAAACTCCCAAAACATTTTCCATAAAACACATAGTCAACCATGTATATCCAATTCGCCACCAACATAACATTCCAATTAAAAATCGAATCGCCCCCCCTCCCACATTAATCTCATAAGTACTAGATGTATGTTCAACACTTAGCACCAAAACATGTCCCACATTTTTTACTAATGGAGGATTGCCATTCCATATAACATATCAATTGTCCACAATAAATAACAGGTATACCATAAGTCCAATACATCATAAGTTGCGATGAGGGCTGTTCTTGGAGTTGGAATAATATGTCAACCTCTAGGTGTAGCAAAATAAACCAAACTGCTCATTATAACAAACATTTTCTCCCTTTTAAAAAAAAAACAAATCAAATTGTCAGCACACTTAGCATCCGTCAATTGCACATAGAAACAAGTTGTAATTTGTTTGTCTATTTTCAACTATAGAATCTTTCTCGCAAGGTAATCATGAGTGCAAAAATAAGAGAAGCGCTCTCCATCATTGTTTTCCTAAAAAGGGGTCCCACCTATTTAGTATTATCTTAAATGTATATAAGTAATAATGCATTGCAATTCATTTGCAGGCAGGGGTTTCATGTTGCGCTTTTGGGTGTCAACATGGTTCACCCATCATAATGGTGCCAAAGAAGGACACAAGCTGGGGAATGTGCATGGACTGTTGTGCTTTGAAAAAAGTCACCATCAAGAAACAAATATCCGCTACCAAGGATTGATGACTTGGATCAATTGCAACAAACCAATTTCTTCACCAAGTTGGACCCAAATCAGGTTACCATCAAGGAAGGATCAAAGCAAAAGACATGTGGAAGACAACATTCAAGATGAGGCAAGGTTTGTACGGTTAGTAATGCCTTTCGATTTATGTAATGCATCTGCAACTTTCATGCAATTGATGAGTGATGTGCTACGTCCATTTATTGACTCATTTGTAATAGTGTATCTAGATGATATACTGACTTCGGTAATTGTTGGCAAGAGCTCATCTCACATGTGACGTAGGGAATAGAGACAATAAGGAAGAATTGACTGATTGCAAATATGAGGAAATTTGGGGAAAGAGTCCTTGATCAATCTTAGACACATGATTGGTGGAGCAGAGTCGAGGTTGGATTAGGATAATATTGCAACCATCGACAAATGGCCTATTCCTACTAGTGTGATAGAGGTTAGGAGTTCCATGGGAGTATTGCAATACTTGAGGAACTTTGCAATGAATTCTTTAGTAGTCGCAACACCATTGCATTCCATGACCACCAAAGGAAAGAGTTTTCATTGTGGCAGGCCACAACAATAAGTGTTCAAAGACTTGAACAGGAAGATCAACAATACTTCGGTCTTAGCCATGCCCAATTTACAATGGCCATTTGATTTGGAAACAAATACAAGTGGATATGCATTAGGCGCAATGCTTATACAAGGAGGAAGATCGATGTGTTACCATTCCGAGTTGTTTCATGGAGCAGTGCTGGACTATCACACATATGATAAAGAGCTCTTTGCTATTGTGGAAGCATTATCTCCCAGGGAAAGAGACCATCATACACACTGATCATCAACCCCTACAGTACCTGCAAATTCAAAGAAAAATGCAACAAATGAGGCATTACAAATGGTTAACATTGTTACAAAAATTCCACCTATTGATCAAATATAAGAAAGGAACTACATGTAAGTTGGTTGGCATGCTTTCATGACCCCCACTGAAGAACATTGCAATAATGCTAATGAAACTTGAGCCTTTCATTCATGATTTGTTGAGTGAATCTTATTAGGGAGATGGAGATTTCAAAGGCATATACTAGCAACTAAAGGAGAGACTAGTTGTTTGTCATGAAAGGAAACAAATACCATCTCTAGAATGGGTTGCTATACAAGTTGGACAAGTTGTGCATAACATAGTGTGATGAAGATAGTGGCAAATCTGTAGAGGTATGTGTATTGGTCAAAGTTACAATTGGAGGTGGCGAGACTTGTTAAAGGCCATGTTCCCTGCAGCACTAGCAAGCCAATCAACAAGAAGATTGCATTGTACATGTTGCTGTCAATACCAAATAGACCTTGGGAGAGCATCTCCATGGACTTGGATGGAGGTTTTCCCATGTCCTGGAGAGGCCATGTCTACTTATTTGTCATTGTAGACCACTTTAGCAAGATGTGTGTGCTCATTTTGTGCAAGAAGACTATCATCGAATGAGAAGCAATTGAGCTATTCTTCGTCCATGTTTGGGTACATTTTGGATTGCTTAGCTCCATCATTTTTTATCATGATAGAAGGTTCTTAAGTATATTTTGGACAACTCTTCGGGAAAGGATGGATACCAAGCTTAGGTTTTCCACTGCATTTCATCCCCAAACCGAGGGACAAAAGAAACTTGTCAATTGGATGTTGGTACAACAACAAGAAGCATCCAAAGATATGGAACGAGCATCTTGTGTATATCCAACCCTTATACAATCAAGCATTCCATTATTCCACCAACAAATCACCTTTTGAGACTTACTTCACTTATTTACCTCCCTCAACTTTTAACATTGTGTATGGATAGCATAACAACGAAGTAGAGGTGCGTGAAGAAGAGAGGAAGGCAAACACATTTGTGGAAAGGATCCAACAAATAAATTTGAAAGTGTAGAAGCAGCTTGAGAGAAGCCAACAACAATATAAAGTTAGACATGACCATCATAGCAATCATAAATTCTGCGTTGGAGACAAGGTATGACTTTACCTCCACAAGGTAACCCCTACAAGGAACAACAAAGAAACTCAAGCCCCTCAGATATGGACCTTTTGACATCAATGAGTAAGTGAATGACGATGCCTTTAGATTGAGACGTCCTCCTCATATGTAGATCAATTTAGTGGTGAATGTTGAGTATATGAAGTTGTTGAAGCCTTCCATGCTAGATGGAAAAGAAAACCACCAGGTTCTCTCCAATGTAGAATAATTCACACCACATTCTCTTGAGGAGTTGGAGAAAGATACCATTTTGCGGAGGAAGGCCGAGCAACTCGTAGAGGATGACGAGGTCTGGCAGATTGTCCTCAAGGACAAACTCCAAGGAAAGCAACATAGTATGAGAGGAACCAAGTTGAAATCAAGTTTCTTTATCTGTTCTTGGAAGCTTTTTGGGGACCAAAAGCCTCCTAATGGGGGGGGGGTGTGATTTTAATTGGATCAATTTAATAAATTGATTGGCTATTGAATCAAGTTAATGCAAGGCTTGACAAATCATGAAGTCTGGCAATAGAAGTAGGGGTTGTGAAAATTGACAAGGTAGAAGACGAGGATGATTACGTGAAAGGCCCCATGCCAAACCAACCAATGCTCATACCTCCATATGATGTTGAATTCCCAATGTAAGCATGAAGAGAATAAAAATGTATGAAAGAAAAAAGGGGAAAAGAAGAAAAATAAGGGGGAAGTTGAAGAGTTGGGGATGCTTGGTCGTCTAGTTGACCCTAGTAGAACCATTCTTCAATAAATTCATGCACAACTAGTTTTTAGGGGTTCTTTGGCAGAGACTAAGAGGAATCGCTGTCCAAATTGTCATGTGAAGATTGTGAATGAATTAGAGAGCCAGATGGAATTGTAGCTTGCACATTTGTCGAGAACAAGGATGGATTGAAGCCAATCGACCATTGGTTTTCCCATTTGGGTTTTCAGTGTAAACATGGTGTCCATTGTGTCATGAATTGATTTGTGATTTTCCCTGTGGTTGTTGTTAAATTATGTATGAGGGTAATGTTGTTCCCAATTTGTATTTTAATAGATTCATATGATGAAATTACAGGCCATATTGGTGATAATTATAGCTCAGAATCCGATTTCTCTGGGCATTTTGTGAATAACAACTATACGATACCCAACATCCTTTCCACTTTGAGCGTTGAGAGCAATGGCTCTCAAGAATTGGTTGTTGCAATTGCTTACCCAAACTTCTAATTCTGTCCCTAAATACCAACAAATTGTGGTTTATTGAGGACATTGAGTAGTTGGATAGGCTGTACGCATCCCTTGTGTGAGTCTTTTTCGTGGCAATGTGTGGTATCCTCATTCCCTTGATTTTGTGTTGAGTGGATTTCTGTAGCTCCATTTGCTTCCTGGCTGCCACACTTCTTGGGCTCCCTGGATGTCTTGATTCACTATAAAAATTAATATCTATATCTAGTCTAATTTATTGAATCAATCAACATTGCCTCTTGAAGCTATGATCTTCACTTGATAAAATGAGATAAGATAGATAGTTTTACTAATGTCCAACAAATGACTACAAAAGAAAGTCAATGGGATTGCTCAGTACAATGATGTCACTACAAAGTAAAAGATGAATCTAAGCTAAAGCTTGAAAACCCTCGACTCTTAGCACGACAACCCCAGTGGGATGGAGATGTATAAAGGGGATGGATCCAAGAACTGAAAACCAAATAATAATGATGCAGCCTGCAGGTATGTCATGGTTTGCTAAATCCATCTCTCTTAAGATCTGAGGTTGAATGAGGGAAACTTAGGATCGAATGCTGTTCGAAGGAAGAGCTGGGGGAAAATCTGGATTGCCCATTGCGTTGTTGTAAGGAAGAGGTCACCCGCTACTGAAGCCTGGATGATCTCATTTACCTATTGTTAAGGGGTCTGGTCTGGTAATGTTTCCGAGGTTTATGGGGAAGTGGGATGGTCCCTTTGGTCCACACTCATCTAGAGTTATAAGCAATATTGCTTTTAATATATCTCTTAATTCCCCTCACTGAAGGGAACACTGTAAAAAGGAAGTAATCCTTCAGGTGGAGTTTGGTCTAGGAGGAGGCTAGAGAGTATGAGAACATATGCATCTCTAGTCGAGGTACTTGAAGAAATTGGAGAGGGCCTATGGCCCCCTGATCAGATAGTGGAACCATCCATGGATCTCATAGTAGATGGGCTAGTGGAAGATGGCACCATTGGCAATTCCTATCTAATTGGTCAGTCTTGTGATCCACCTCAACCTGAAGCATATGCAAGCCCTCTTGGAACTAGCCTAGGGGAATACTAAGAGAGTGCAAACAATGACATGATGTGTATGGGGGTTGGATGATGAGTCCATCCCTCACCTCCATGAAGTGCTCAACATAGAAGTCCATCTTTGGATGTAACCTGCCCTAGGGGTTTGTCCAAGTGATCGTGCACGAACTGGATGTAAATTGTCTTGAATGATCCTGTTCAACTTTTGCCTAGTAGGTAAGAGGTGGCTAGGTGCATTTAGGGAATATCTAAATGAAGAATGATGGTCCATTGAAATACCCATTGACTCCAAAATACCTGGTACTTTGATGAATGATAGGCCAAATATAAACACTGTTCCTATCCCTTCGTCGAGTTGGTAAAACTTTGGATGTGATCTAGAAGTGAAACAAGGATGAACACAAATGGATGTGATCTTCTTGCATTTGTTGATGCATTAAAGGAGAAGGGTCTAGACCCTCTTGACTAAAGCCCAATTGGACCCTAGCGAACAAATTCCACCAACTGTTGAGCCATAAAGTATTGTGGGATGAATAAGGGTATCCATGAGGGACATCTTGGACAAAATGACTTGAAAATGGTGCCAAAATCACTGCACCTTGAGAATGGCCAAGGATCTACAACCGTTGTTGACCCAAGGTTGAAGAGCATGTCTCAAACTCAAGCGAGGCCGTGAAAATTTTTCCCCCAAGTAAGTGTAGGTGCTGGTGATCTCAATCTCATTCCCTTTGAAAAAGAAATGGTGATCTAGAAGAACCTTCTTCGACCCATTGGAGATCATAACCTTGGTTTTACCTATGTTGATCGTCAACTGTCGAAGGTCACAAAAAAGTGCTAAAGCATCTAATCGTCTCTATAGACACTACTGGGACAAGGCCAAGAGGACCACAATAGGATAGATTTCAAGACTTGGTGGAGGAGGCACCCATCACCATCTTGGATAATATCATGCAAAATGGACTCTAGCTCATCCATGTAGATACCAAATAAGGTGGGGGGAAAAGGGGCACCTTTGTTTAACCCCAATGGTACTCCTGATAATATCAGACATCCCGTGAGCAGTGTGGAGACGACCAAGAATCTACTTGTATAGGCACATGATGGTGGTGAGTGGTATCTCAAAAATGCCAATGTCTTTAAGTCTCTGCAATAGGGCCTCCCTAGGGACACAGTCAAAAGATTTTCAAAAGTCTACAAAGCATCAATGAACTTTCAAAGAGCAATGGCGCGCCTCCTTTATGATGGCCCAAAGTGTAAGTATATGATTAGTGGTTTGATGTGTAGGTCAAAATCTAGCTTGTCCCTTAGCTCTAAGGTGTCTTCGCTCAAGCTCCCTAGAAATCCTCATATGGTTGACCACAACGTCGAGTTTTGAAAATGTGGCTCACCATGATTGTGTTGTAATTGTCTAGATTCACATTGGGGCTCGATTTATAGATCGAGTGAATAATGTGATGCAATCAAGTCTATGGAAAACTCATACAGACAACATTGTTAAACGAGCATGCCAAGTACTTGTCTAGAGTGTGAAGACCATGCTTGAAGAACTTTGCTTGAAATCCCTCCTCATCAACAACTTTGCTAGTATTCATCACTCATACTGTCTTCTATATATCTCCGTATGAGAATAAGTAGCAAGAGGGGGGGTAGAGAGGTAACTCGAATTAGGGGCCGCATAAGGACATCATAAAGAGTGGAGGTATGGGAGAACATGGAATAGGGATCTAGATTAGGCGGGAGAGGGGAATGGTGGGGTAAGATGGTGCACCATAAGATTTTGGGGGAATAGTGGTGGAAGATGGTGTATCAGATGCTTTTGGGGGAATCGATCATGGAAGTGCACAGAATAAGAAGTTTGCATCTTTATGTCTTTATTTTATTTTTGTATGTATATATATACATACACACACACACACATATATATATGTATCTGTGTGTGTGTGTGTGTGTATAGCACTTTCCCCCATTTTGAGGATGGTACCTATTGTAAAGAAGGTGGTGTAGAAAGTGTGCCTAACTGTTAAAATTAAGCAGCTGCAAGAGCCATTCTCTAGGAGGATGGCATAAGACCCCAACCGAGATCTAGGGCCCCCAGTGCACTCCGGGGGTTCTTGGTCTGGGACCAAGCAGTTAGAGCCATGGCAAAAGACCCTAGTGAGGCCCCCCAGTGTATTGTTGGGGTTCTTGATGTAAGTACCTAGATGTGTTCGAGGGCCCCTGGATGTATTCCAGGGAATCCTTGCTCGGTGCTTGGATTGATCCTTGGTTGTGTACCTTGGTGGATAAGACCCTAGTGATGATCTAGGGCCCCTAGATGTGTTCTGGGGTATCTTGGTCTGGGACCAGGCAGTTCTTGGTCTGGGACCAGGCAGTTCTTGGTCAAGGACCAAGTTGTTTTATGATGTAAGTCCCTAGATGTGTTTTAGGGCCCCTGGATGTGTTCTAGGGAATCCTTGCTCATGCTTGGATTGATCCTTGGTCGTGTACCTTGGTGGATAAGACCCTAGTGGAGATCTAGGGCCCCCAGATGTGATCTGGGGTATCTTGGTCTGGGACCAGGTGGTTCTTGGTTATATGCCAAGACAAGATGATATGTGATCTTCTTCTCTCCCAGGATGGTCCATGAGACCTAGGAGCAGTTAAGAAGAAGGACATGATCACATTAGTGACATTCCTCTTATGCTGGGATGATAAAAACTTATAAGTTATCATGAGATTTATGTGGACATCTTGCCATCGAAGAAGACCCCTTTTACTTTGTCTTGTTGCCTCCCCTTGCTTGGGCCACGTCCTCCTTAATGTCTTTTGTGGTGTTGGTCTTTTCTAGTCACTTTGACTTGTTGACTTTGTAATTAATATTTTTATTAATTATTTTTATTTTGTTGTTAATTGGGTTTTAATTAACCCTAAAAGGTAGGGTTAATTTAATTAACCCTAACACCCTTCCTAACCTATAAAAAGAACCTCACCCCTCACTTATTTTTCCACACACACTACTCTTGGTCTGAATTTTGCTGCGGCCTCTCCTTGTTTCAATTCTTGGTTAGGGTACGGCTGTTTGGTGGTACAGTTTCTATTCTTGTTGCTGGTGGAGGGTACGACTATCCTCTTTGGAGCTTTCTCTTGCTGTTTGAAGGGTGCAGCTACCTTGGCTTTGCTGGTAGAGGGTTCGGCCCTCCTTGGTTTCTCTTCTTGCTGCTACAGGTGCCGCGGCCCCCCTCCTAGCTCCTCCTTGTCTGCCGCTGATGCTTCCCCTTGGCTGCCACTGTCTTAGGCTGCCGCTGGTGCTTTCTGTTACAGCCACCCTTCTTCTATTGCTGGTGCTACCCTCCTTGCTGTTAGAGTCACCTATCTATATTGCTGTCTTTCTCTTTTCAGGTGCCACCTGTAGGCTGCCCTAACTTACAGCCTAGTGCCCTTTTCTGGGTTGGATGAGGTAGCAATATAGCTGCCTAATTTCTGTAACATTCCAGCAATTTTTGGACAGTCTTGTTTAGGGCTGTTAGTGGTTTAGTTCAGCCACAAGTTTGGACAGTATTGCCCTTTGTTTCAGCCCTATGACTGCTACCCTAAGTTGCCTATTTGTTGTAGCAGTCCTATATCCCATGTC